>JAJSOF020000003.1:22221963-22474463 GCA_025594305.2 Periplaneta americana | reverse complement strand
ATTGAAAGAAAACATACCGCTCGTGTATCATACATTATTTTGTGCGAAGATCGTTTATTACATACCTGAAAGAGGAATTTCTAATTAGTCGTAATGAAATCTCCATCTTGGTTTCTGTTCAATGACGGCAAATTTGCAAAACAAAAATATCTATCTTCAACATTGTTGCTTTAAAATGTTTTCTGTGTTTACTGTACTCCAACAGGCCGTGATATATGTCTGTCTTTTTTTCCCCCCAGTCTATGATGAGTCTGGAATCTTGTTGATTTTTTCACGGCTTTCTTAATGTTACTCGCATTACGAATGCAGTAACTATACTGGAGTTGTAGAGTTTACTTAATTTTTTTAAATATTTAAAAACAATAATTAACAGTGCAATTTAGGTGAAATTGCAGTGGTAAGATTCCAATTTATAATTATTACTATATTGAACGTCTCTAAAAATAATATGTTAAAAGCCTAAAGAAATAAAATCAATATGTCACTTAAGCGGTAAGAAGAGGGAAATTGTTATGTGTGTTAGGTTGGGAATACTGAATGTGGAATTTTAGACTTTCTGCGGATTGGTTTTGTGCGGAAACCAAGCAAATACGCACGATCTCGCACAAAATAACATGTACAAAAATACAGTCTTAATTCTTCCCTGAAGGAGTAAAAACTCATACTCAGGGAGTTATCTAAACACATACTTCACACAAACAAAGATAATTATTTGACACAAAGTGGGTCAAGAAAAAAAATTAGGAATAAATTAACTTTAAAAATATGATTTCAATTTTAACAATTTAAGTCATACAAATACATTCACATATTAAATCAACATATTATATTCTTTAAAAATTAAATTCCTAACGTTATTTTTGAAATTTCTGATACTAAAATGTTCCAAATTTGGGTATTTTTCAATTATTTTATTATATAACCTTGGACGAAAGTAGATACCATGGCTAAGAGCTGTGCTTGTGAAACAAGTTGGTTCCTCTAGTCGTATAAAATCGGATCTTTTAATTCCATATTTATGATGATACAATTTAAATTCTTTACGATTTTTATGTATGAAGTTTAATAAGGCAATATAATAAATCTGTTTAATTTTCAAAACATTAAAATCAGTGAACAAAAGCTCGGATGAGTAATCAATTGGTTTATTAAGGCATATTTTAATAATACTACTATGATTTATTTCAAATCATCCGTCCTCAAGTGGGATCCGGAATTAACAAACATAAAAGATAAAGGGAAATGAAACGAGCAAAATAATGATTCGATTTGTACATTAAAACAAAAATTTACATGTTAACATATAGATGACAGTGTAGAATTTGAAGAGAGTCCTTCAGAATTTCCATTACAATCTTCTGAACATCATAAAAGGGAATTTTAAAGGATTTAAGGATATTACATGTAAATTTTGATAAACAACCCCTCGCTCCAAATAGTAAGCCTGTAACATTCCAGTTGTAAAGCGAAATGCCATATTTTTCACTGAGGTATGGAAGACAAGGTACATATTTAGCTCGCTTGTCATCATTTATCTGCAGTGCTTGATTTGTGTCCCGTTCAAAGCAAATCGTAGAGTCTAAGACCATCGCTTTCTGGGTTCTTCTATTGATGGCAATTATATCGACTCTTCTATGAGAATCTATTCTTATTCTACATGTAACGGACTTCACAGAAAACTGCTAAATTATTGAATCACTAGCGTTAAGTGATAAACAGTAAGGGAAAAGTAATGAAACATAATCATTATATGCAAGATGAGCACAAATGAAAGGTGTTTAAAACTATAAAATTCCACGTTAAGAAAAAAGCATTGCGCATATGGGGCTATTCCATCAAATGACCAGTTGCCATAGAAACGCCTACTACCACATAGCTTGTACAATGTACTAGGCAAGGCCCATAAAACCAATACTTTTTCTTAACGTGGAATTCTCTATATACGGTAGCGTGCGAAAAATGCTTTTAACCTTAGAGTTAGTCGCGTCGGTATCTTTGATGTAGCAGGACTGATTTCAATGATCTTCAAACAAGCTTGAGCGTGAGTTTCTGCTTTCTCCCTAGAGTTGGCACTGACATCACGCCAGCTAGCAGTCGACACAGCTGAAATATAACACATACAATATTAATACATCTAGGTACATTATGTACTCAAATAATAGTACATTATGCAATGAGCCTATAATGGTAGTAATTAAGACGCAAGTATGTTTGTTTATGAAACGAGCGCAAGCGAGTTTCATAATTTTCATACCAGCGTCTTAATTACCATTATAGGCAAGTTTCATACGACTTTTTATGCTCGACCATATTTCTAACTTTAAATTATTCAAAATTAGGTCATGTTATGGTTATGTGCGAACTGATCTGAATTGTGAGATGTGCGCAGACGCGAAAGTATTGATTTTTTCCGAGACCGAATGTCATTGACCTTGATAGAGAATAAGATGAACATTAGTCTGATATAACCTGAAAATTGATTTAGAATTGAGAAACGAGATGACAAATTGAATTTATTTGAATATTATTTACAATTAACGCAAATTATTATAGTAACAGAACATAACCTTCTGCGACAGTATTGGATTTCCAGCCTCCGTGACTTTTCGCTAATTGTCTTTCGATTGCATATCCGAGAATAATCGATACTTGCGGTTTTATAACAGTACAATGGTGACTTGTCATTGGCTGAACACCTGAACTTTAATGAATAGGTGTACTTTAATGAGGTGCATTAAAGGGCTACTACCAGGTGTATAATTACTACATTTCGGCATGGTCGAGCATAAAATAAATTATACCGATGAAATAATAAATCCGTCATTATCTGTAATGTGTAGACTCTAGAGTTCCTTTATAATGAGAGTTGAGAGGTTGACCCCATCAACAATTAAAATATGTAATGATTTGATAGCGCTGAAAATGGAAAAACAAAACTCCTATGAGAAGTAAAGTCATATGCCTATAATTATAATATTGTATAAAAATATTAAACGAATTTGATACATAATTTTATAATGTATTATATTATTTTATAATATAATTCATTATATATAAGACATAAAAAATTATTATCACTGGGAAATAATGAAAAGCTGTTAACTTGAATTTATTTGAAGGAAAGCCGTTACTGGATTATGCAGCAAGGAAGGTATTGTTTGGATCTTGTGTCTCAACTCATATTCAATTATTATCGAGGAACTCTTAGCGTGTGCTCGATTACACTAACCTCTAGTGCTTGAAAGTGGAACTAAACGCCGGCGCACAGAAAAACAGAACAGGAAAATTTGCTCAGTGTCCATTCTATATAATTCCTATTCGCTGGTGTACCGTGTTGTTGGCGTTTGTTTATTCCAAGGTTATCTATTCCACAGTTAGCAGGTTTAGAAGAGAAGTTGGCAATATTTTTAGATGGTGTTTTGTTTATAAAATGCGTTCACAATAGCCTATCAGTAATTTTTAAAAGTATTTCTGAACATATTATTACTATTTCGTCTACGGACTTTATTATAGATACAAAAGGAAGTTGAAATAAAAACTATAAGATAAAAGATACACTTAAACTACAGACGTGGACAAATTATTAGACTAAAACCTTTTTCTTGGAAACATAATATAATTCGTCATATCAACTATCCGTATAATTCACAGAGTCTCTATTGTTGTAAATATGATTGTTTACATCTTCTGGTATATTTTTCCAATATTTAAGTACATTTTGTCTGGCTGTGTTGGTACAACTGTTGTTTTAATTATATACTGCAGAAAATATTCAACAGTCTGTTCTCCCGTGGCCTGCAAGAAGACCGGACATGAACAAAATTGAAAATCTGTGATCTATACTGAAGAAGAAAGTGAACAAAAAGAGCCTTACAACAAATCATGGACTCATTTAAGCACTGTCTGATATCTGGTTAAATGATGCTGATATTCAAAGAAAGTGTCAAACTTTGGTTTCCAGCATCCCTGACAAAATCAACGTGTTAATAAAAAATAAGGAAATGTTCACAAAATATTAGTAACCTCCAGTCTCAATTTTCTGTTCATTATATCTGTGCAAAATACATTTTTGTTCATTATTTCTGCCGATAAATACAGCTTTGTTGCACATATAATTAATTTAGTCGTCTGTAGTTGAGAGAGTGAATGACTATAAGTACGTGCTAGAAAAAAAGACTGGTGCCATAACTTCTAATAAAAAGCAAGAACTTGATCTCTAGGGGTGCTATTCATAGACATTTTGCAGCATGCGCTACGAGCGTACTAAGCTAGCCCCGGCTATCCACTGGTTACTAGTACAGAATTCAAATCATATCCTATCGCTAACACTGGTTTATGAATACGAAAAACGCTGATTATCCACTGGAAGCCCGCGCTAAAAATGTCTATGAATACGGCCCTATTTTATTTAATGCTCAAGTTACAAACTACACTTACAGGAATGCAGAATGTAATACTGATAGTATAAGTTCTTAATATTAACTTCTGAATTTGCTTAATATTTAATTTTAAATAATTAAAAGAATGACAATTTCTTTACATTGACGATAATGTGAACTATTTTTACCTCTCTGTCGTGTGTTGCATTATGATAAAATCGATTAATTTCAGCACGCTTGAAACGGTGTCATTTTTCAGTCTGAATCTTGCCAGAAATTCTCCATCGTCATACTCATTTGATAAAACAGGTCTATGCCTTATTTTCTTTTCGTTTCGCGTTCTCAAAAATACAATATACACAGTAATTCATCATAAGAAAGATTCATATCTAATGCTGCTGCCATTTTATAATGTATTCTATAGATAATTTAACAGCGACTGAAAGCATGACATAGCTTATTTTGAAGATATCCTTCGGATAATGTACTATTCCGAGTTCGTTCAATGCATTTCTTGCCTAACCATGAAATTAATTTTAACATGACTTTAGCCTATTAGTCTACGTCAGTGATGTCAAAGCAAGCACATTTTTTGACGTCGTGCGCGGGTAGCAAGCGCTAAGTATGAAAAGAGGAAGGGTTGTGTATATGAATAAGCAACCTGTTGGATTAAGAAAACAGTGGTGCACAAACTTCAAACGGAACGTGAAATTTTATGTCGTTATTTTATATGGCTTCTTTCTGTTTAATATTATCTATATTGTCTGTAAAACAAAAGTACTAACACTGATTTCTTAATATTGCACTTATGTTTTAAATCTTAATAACATAATAAAGAGTTAAGAAGGAATATTCACTTAAATTCCATAGTAGTATAA
Source organism: Periplaneta americana (assembly GCA_025594305.2). Classification (NCBI taxonomy): domain Eukaryota; kingdom Metazoa; phylum Arthropoda; class Insecta; order Blattodea; family Blattidae; genus Periplaneta; species Periplaneta americana. The sequence goes on along the minus strand of JAJSOF020000003.1, from coordinate 22,469,206 downwards.
TATTATACTGTATTAAGTGGATGAAACACATCATTCATAAAGAAAGTTATATTCCAAAGGAAGAGATTGAGTATGACATGATAAGTTGGAATTTATATTGATGATATCTTTAGCCTTACAAAAGTAATCAAGAAACTAATCAAAACAATATTACAGTACAAAGCAAAGTTATCTAGGTACTGTATCTGTTTTAAGTGTAACTAATATTACATAACAAAACTCTTACCGCATTATGCTTTTAAGGTGATATTGGTGTGTAACTTCCTATCATCAGAATATTAAATTATTTTCTCGAAATCTGCTGAAGCTATAGAGCTGACGTTTTTACAACACATGGGCACGTATCTTTTGTTTATGTTGCAACAGTAGTTGCTTTGTTAATTCATTTCCTTACAAACATTTTCAATGCGAATATTTTCGAAATGTTCAATACACTATCTTCAGCATTACATATTTACGATACATTAAATTTACGGAAAAATTGTTTCAGTCCCTGCAAGGCTACTAAATAAACATAGGCCTACTGTATCTGAAAATTTCACTTTTCTGTAAAAAAGTTGAGAAAATATTCCTTTTGAATAAAAAACGAACTTGTGAAAAATGAGTATTAAAATTAAAACTTACATTCTTATAATGCACTTATACTTCTCAGGCAAATCTAAAAATTAACATGGATACAGTTTTAATAAGTTCTCTTCCCTTTATCTATTGAATCAGTGCTGGCCATCCTTGAATATAGCTCGACCAAGCGGCATATACCACCTCTTTCGTCTGTCTCTTTCCTTTCCGCTGTAAAGCGCTCAGGCTTTCCTGGGCTCTAAAGCGCGCGCTTGCTCCTGTGGGCATCAATTGACATGCCTGATCTACGTGTTCCGACAACTGGGTCTTAGTGGCCCATAAATCTTCTCGAGTTTATTTTCTTTTCATACATCGTAAAATGGATAAGCTAGAGGGGCCTCGAACTCAATACCTCTCTATTATCAGTTTCACATCTGTGTCCTGAGCTATCGTTTATCCTTAGGAAAAAGGAAGAAGATGATACGTTAACTAAGGAAAAATAGCCATTTCTTACTTGCGTTGAATTTCGACGGGGAACTACAGGCGCCATTGGGTGGAGTGGCAATGCGCGGAGTGATTTTTTACAGACTTCACCAGAAATTAGATACGAACTTGCCACATTTTGTGACATTGAATTGTGTGTGCACAAAAGGGCGTGGCATAATTAGGATGCATTTCTAAATCAACTTTCGTATGCATTTAATAACGAAGTAAATAGCATGCGATACATTATAGGCTATAGTAACAGGAAACTGAATGATACATTGGTAGCATAGTTTGTCCTCTTTATACTTCATAAAAGAAGAAAGTTCTACCACTAACGAAAGGAAGACATATTTTGGCACATTATCTATAAAATGTGCACACCTCTTGAGAGTGTTTGTACGTTCATCTTAGAAATCTTAGAAATAAAAAATCCTAAGTAACAATTATTATATTTGAAGCTAGCATTTTAAATATTTGTTACTCCTATATTTATTAATAGTTAATAAACGTCTCTCCTCTGATTGAAGTTCTAACTGATATGTACATCTATTATCAGGCAGTACATTTCACTTGACGATGTGTGTCAGAGGAAGAACAATTTGTTTATATGCATCTGAAGTGTGATTAGTGAAATATGTAGCTAGTCAACGATGTTTGCAATGGAGGAGGAAAGGAACTGACCAAGTTGCCTCATAAGTGGTGCCTTGTTGATATCACTTGTGAGGTTCAGACCTGTCTTCGAACAGTTGACTAAACAACAAATAACAAACATCTCGATTACGTTGATTTGATGTTGTCATTGCAACGCTTAATGTTCAAGTACAGAAATAACAGAAATGAATTGAAGGAAATTCTAATAATAATAGCTTTTATTAAACAGAATGTATAAAACTTTCAGCCATTTTTTATTTGTTATGGAGGCCTGACTCGGGACCTCGCAGAGTGAAGGTGATTGTGAAATATGGTGACATGATGATCATAATGGTGTGGCGAAACCGCGCCCGCTTTCCCCACTACAAATTCTTCGTAACCAAGAAGGAGATCGAACCCAGGTTGTCACGTTGGAGAGCAGGGACGAATTAAAGTAATAAATAACAATATGTAGTTTCTTTAATACTGTAGTGGAGTATATTTCATATTCCTGTATACCGTGGCAAAAATACTGATAATCTTTTCCGAAAATTTTAGTAAATATGGCGAGGTGGAAAACTAATTTACTGAGATTAGTTTTTTTAAAAACATGTAAATACGACTTTTAATATGAATTCATTTTAAATTATTCATATATTTTTATTTTACAACATTAATAGGCCTAAGAATACTACAGGAAAATGGTGAAACTGCAGTTTACATGGTATTCCATGACCTTCCTTATTATCCATGGATGCTGTCATTGTTACAATCGATATATACGGCCGGTTACGTTTCATATTGTATTAACAAAAATTATTAATTTTATTATAAATATAAAACTATCACATTTTATTGTAAATACAGATACAGAACTGAAAATTAAATCTAATTGAAACATTTAACTACACATTTCTCCTTTGCATGGAATAAAACCCTTCAGAAAATTCGGGCCAGTTCATATGTGTTTATAGGCCTATAATAAACTAGCTGAAAGCACTCGGCGTTGCCCGGGTTGTCCTTTTTGTTCTTTTTATAATTAAACTGGATGTTAGACTTTTCGGAAAATTCAGGAACTCAACTATAAACAACCAAAACGAATTGTATGTATTAAACTTTTCTCACCATAAAGATAAATCTTTAAATAGTGTCACTTACATGAATTAATGAACTTCTTAGCCAAATGTCTGAAAGGATTTACTCAATTTAAAACAACTGTAGATCAGGCAACGAAAGAAAACATTTAATCTCGTACCTTACATTCAAATGTTTTTTTTTTAAATTTGTATGTGTGTGTATATCTATTTATTTATTCTGGCGTAGTTAAGGCAGTCAGGCCTTCTCTTTCACATCACCAAAAATACAAATGAAATAATAGAACAATCAAACTATAAATAAAGTAAAACCAAACAAAAATTTATACAGGTTAAATGAGTTGGCATTGTCTTGCAGCAAAACAAAAACACTTCTCGGTCCCTATACGCCCACTTAGCATTATCTCAATGTTCTACAGATTGTACATTTATCTCTGCCGGTCAGTAACTGTTAAAATTTCTTAGTCGTGGGAGTCAGCGTATTAAAAAAAAACATTACAATCTTTCGGCCGTCTCCTTTCCTCCCAACCACAAATGTGACGTTGCACAGAGGCAGAGATCAAATAATTATAAGATCTGTACAGTGATCTGAAGCTGTACATTTCACGTAATTTCAAGTCTACTCGTATGTGTGCTTTCACTTGAATTTCAGAGACAGCTGATGATAAACAGGGAATTCCCTTGTTCCCAGTTTGAACCCATTGGGATGTCATTGCGAGCCAAAATTTATCTCTCTCCTGGTTATGAAGGTTAAATGTGCAAACTTTGGCACATATCGGTCAAAGCGTGTAGATTTGCATAGAGAACAAACAAACAAACATACATACATACATACATACATGCATGCATGCATGCATGCATGCATACATACATACATACATACATACATACATACATACATACATACATACATACATACATACATACATTCACTTTTATATATTAGATTATTTCATACTTATTACAGTGAAGTCCTCGTAACATGATAGCGACTTCGACTTTGCATTTCTTTTGCAGCCCAGCGTACTCTATCCAAGGAATAAGTTGTTAAAAAAATCTGTATACTCTCTTTCCAGCTAAAGATTGAAGTAAATGTAAATAAATGCACGTGGCATAATGGTTCCTGATTAGCTATTGGACGCACGACGCCTCCAAACTCATGCTTGTCATCTTCTTCCTCATATTAAAATAGTGCCTTCTAAAATAATAAAATGTATAATATACATGGAATACGAGTGAATTAAACATGCTTATAAGAACACTTTTTTACGATTTAAACAACATGTTTATATTAGTAGTTTCAGACATTGCGTGTTAAATCATTGTAACGTGTATTATGGCAACGCGCATGCGTAATAGGCATTAAATCCCTCCCAAGGTGACTTGCAGCTTCACAGAGCACATCAGCACAGCTGGTATAACACAGTGCGAGATTCAGTGTTGTCAACCTCAAATAAATTTCTGTAGAATTAAAGAAATTCTCCACTCTTCAAAGAATAACATTTAATCACGAATCTACAGAAAATGAAAATCCACTATTCCCAGTAGAGAAATAATAAATATTAACCCTCTGTGAGCATTTTACGGGTTAGTTCAATGAATGTGTTGAAATGTCTGCAATATATCAGACGGTGGCTGCCCTGCGTGCTCACTTGCTGAAAATAATGCGCTCTGGTGGCTGCTTTGGTAGCTAGCTTGAGATTGCGGAGTAATACATTTCGGTTTTGTTTACGTCTACTTCAATCTTTAGTTGGAAATAGAGTAGTTATGTTACTATATAGGGCGCACAATGGGTCAATGTAAACCTAAGTGCAAGGATCCATCCTGGGTCCAGCCCGCCCTGACGCCATGTCAATGACAGCTTCAAGCGTTAGACATGAACCGCCAAGGTAGTGGCTATTGTTTATAGCAGGCACATTCTTATTTCCGGAGTAGCTATGCGTGACGCATTTATAAGTTTTGACGCGGCTCCCGCCTGCGGAGCTATACGAGTTCCGTCTCACGGTCACTTGCCAGGTGAAGTTCCGGCCAGGAATTTTGATATAGAACTATATAGTCCGGATCAGCTTACTTAATAGCGCAAGGCTGAAACCCAACCATTTCCCCCCTATTACTACATTATCCTATTGGATTATAGTGATTTTCTAGCTCTCAGGTTGAATTTTTTTTACTACGTTTAGAATTTCGAGTACTGATAAATACTACAACTGACAGTTATTTTCTAACTGTTATGTTGGCAGTAATAATTTTGGTTTGCAGTAGAAGGATTCTGATGAAATGGAAGTACCTAACTAAGCATTAATAATTCATTAGTAATATCAGTATTATAGTCGCGACGCTGTTATTCCCGGCGTAACTCCTCCTCTTTACTTACGTCTTAGGAAGTGAAGGCTCTATAAAGTCTAGGTAGGTAGTATCGTTCGCCATTTTTGTTCTTTCGTTGCCGAACTACCAGACGAGGATCTATTTGCCGCACCGTTAAACATTATCATGTCGTAGCTCATATGATAATAAATCAAACGCACTGTAATTGAGCGGCAAATAACGTCCTCGTGTGCTTTCTGCGAACCCAACGAAAGAGCCAAAATGGTGGGTGATTATATTAAGTATTTATTGAGCCTTAGGAAATGCATCGGCGAATCACAAGACGCACACGTTTAAATGTAGCCGACCGGCAACGTGATTTGCTGCCGGAAATTAGAGCGACGGGACTATAATATTGTGACTTTTATTCTCCTTTAACTACCACACACCCGACAACAATATGACTTTTATTCTTAATAATTCACCCTACAACAATGGGTATTCCACTCAACACAGCAACACAATAGTCGTTATTGCACTCCACACGACGACAATGGCAATACACGACGTGTATTATTGAGAAGAACAACAGTGTACTCCTAATTTCAATTAAAGTTCCCAGTGCACTATGTGCAGAACAAAACTGTCAGTCCTCAGTTCACAGTTCGCTTGCCTTGGCTAGTTCTTCTACCTCACTGTTCAAGTCGAACTCCGATCTTCCACATGCGGTTCAATGTACGTCGAACCACGGTTTTACAGATCCGGTTCACTGCACGTCGAACTTCAGTTTTCCAGATCTGGTTCACTGCACGTCGAACCCAAATCTTCCAGATACGGTTCCCTGCACGTCGAAACCAAGTCTTTCAGCTGGCTTCCTTGCTCACTCGAAGGCTGACTTGTAGACTTAAAGGCTCAAGACTGACTTCCGAAGACTGACTGTCGGCTACTCGCGCTTTTATTTATTAAACCACATGTTCGCGAATCTTCGATTCGCGTGGCTTTCAGAATCTTCGAGAGAGATCTGCTTCCAGATGCTTCCTTACTTCCGCCCAATCACCGTAGCTTTTCTCCCCTCCCCTTGCTCCGTACCGCGATTAGCGTCAGGGGTTCGTGTTTCCGTTTCCCCGCGCCTTCCTTCTCGCTAGATGCGCGCGCAACTCCCTGAAGCGACTAGAATATTCCAGCATGGCGCCACTATATTAGTATCAATACATAATTCAGTTCTGTTGCGTTGTAATTCCAATTCAACTCTATATTCAGATAAGTGTAATTAAATAAGATATGACTTATAGACCTAGGCCTACTTGGTATGAAACATGCACGTGGCTAATGGACAGAAATATGTTTTTTACTGTTCAGATTTCTATTAAAATGTCCAAGAGAGGAAATAGTATGCTAGCGACTTAGGAGTATGTATTTTATGTAGGGTATACATTTCAAAGTGGTATTCTCTTTTCGGAATTCATACTAATCATTTCACATTATCAATATGGGTAAATTATTTTAGATTGGAAGTGACGAAGTTTATAATTACAAATTATTGTTTTCTTATTATTATTCGTTTATCATTCCCTTGTGCTAAGGCCGTGAACGATTGGAGCACAAGTTTGGTTACCACCCGAATGCAGATGTTTGTCGTTTTGGTTCATTGACATTGAGATCTGCGCTACTACTTTTCATTCGGTAGAGATATAGTCTAAGCTCACACAACTTAACCCCTTACCGCATGGGACAGTCTTGCACACACCGGTTTAGTATTCAAATAACTTAAGTAGTTCTTTCTTTATCAACTGATGTCACATATGGTCAAATCCAATTCTTGACCGTGTGTCATATCTGTCCCAGTATGCAGTTTGAAATATTATATGATTACATTATAAATTATATGAATATAAAACCGGTATGTGCCATATTTGTCCCAGAATGCGGTAAGGGGTTAACAGCTTCGGTACCAACTTCCTAGCTCTAGTGATCATGCCAGCGCCAAAAGTTACTCAGCATTTGCTCTTAATGGACTGAAGGAAAACGCCAGAAGAAATCTCAACCAGATATCTCATCCCAACCAGGATTTGAACCCGATCCCGCCCGTTTCACGATCAGATATGCTAAGCTTTACTCCACAGCGGTGAACTTGGCAGATATTATCTTTCACTTTTTACTTAATTTAAAACTACCGGTACAAAAACTCTCTGTAATGTGCTAAACTTAGTTGTACGTTTAAACCTTTAATAAATGTCAGAAATAATGAGATAATTAGTGCCGGATGTTATATTATATAATCAAAAGCTGCTATACCATTTAAAATAATGGCGAATCCGTGGCTAACGAGAAAGACAGGCTTCGTCACGAATCGGAGTCACGTGATTGTCATGGTCTAGCCATGGCCATCTTGACAATCGCCTAATATAAATACATATTCAAAGTTATAAAAAAACAAACGAATAACTGTATTAAATTCATGTTAAATGTGAATTATATATACAGTAGAACTTGGTTATAACGACATCCAAGGGACCTTGAAAATTATGTTGTTATAAACGAGTGTCGTAGTCACCGAGATACATATTATCAGTCTAGTGAAGTGGAAAATGAAAAATAATAAATATAATTAGTCTTATTTTAGATTTATGTATTCACTTTTAAGCATACCATGAAAACAATAAAATACATGTACAATTATAAATACAGTATTCTGTATTAAAACAGTTTGTTCATTACTCACCAAACTTATTTACTGAGGAGTGAAGTAATCAGTCATTTTACTCTGTTTTTTATTTTTTTATTTTTTTATTTTTGTAGGTTATTTTACGACGCTTTATCAACATCTTAGGTTATTTAGCGTCTGAATGAGATGAAGGTGATAATGCCGGTGAAATGGGTCCGGGGTCCAACACCGAAAGTTACCCAGCATTTGCTCATATTGGGTTGAGGGAAAACCCCGGAAAAAACCTCAACCAGGTAACTTGCCCCAACCGGGAATCGAACCCGGGCCACCTGGTTTCGCGGCTAGACGTGCTAACCGTTACTCCACAGGTGTGGACTTTACTCTGTTGTCTCCTACTTGCCCAATATACACTTTCTAAATTAAATTCTATGTTCATTATTTCAGTTGCAATTTCACTGCTCCTTCTCCTAGCTTCATACTCCCTCCTCTAGCTTCATAGAAATGTTCACAATTCTAATGGCTTCTAAAGTGTCACTCATTTCTTTTAGTGGTCATACTACGTTAAAATGCGTGCACTTAGTAAAATCTTCCTGTCGAAACTGACCGCATGAATTCGGGCAGGTTACAATGGGATGGGGAATCCGCCTGCATTCCAGAGGTCTATGATAGAAGGGAACAGTAAAGGATTTGCCATATTTCAGCAAAATATTTCTTAAAATACTTTGGTTCTTAGAAAATTCTATTCCAAACTGAGGTTGAAAATGACGTTATATTCGAGGTAGACGCATATATGCTTGTCGTATTAAGCAAGGTAGGAAAGCATATGTCTTATGGGGAATTAGTTGGGACCACAGAATATTTGGCGTTATAGGCGAGGTGTCGCACAAAACGAGGTCGCTATAACCAAGTTCTACTGTATTACAAACTAGTTCAATGTTGGCCATGTTATGACTAAGAATGTGACGTCGCTCAGTAGCCTGTCTTTCTCGTTAGCCCCTGGCAAGTCTTTGTGACGTCACAGATGAATTTGATTTTATTGTTGTTGGCCTTGACTCAACTCCCACTGGGGTCAAGAATACTGGTTAGTGTTATGTTCTCTAAAGCGCCTGAAAAGTCTGTAACGTGCATTGGCATTCTTCTGCATGCTGCATTGCCCCTTTTCAGTTAACAAAAGAATGTTTCTGAACTTGAGTATTCTAGTTAAGTATAATGGAAGCTCAGAACCGTGAAGTAGAGAAACAGAAAAATAACGAAATTTTCAATATGGTACTGGTACAAAATAGTTACTTTATTCGTCCACCGCTGTGGAGTAACGATTAGCATGTCTGGTCGTGAAAGGAACGGACCCGGGTTCAAATTCCGGTTGGGACAAGTTACCAGATTGAGGATTTTCCGGAGTTTCCCCTCAACCTATTACGAGCAAACGCTGGGTAACTTTCGGCGCTGGATCCTGGACTCATTTCGCTGGCATTATCACCTTTATTTCACTCAGACGCTAGATGACCATTGGAGTTGATAAAGCGTTGTAAAATAAACATAGAAAAACTAATTTATTGAACAGTTAATGCATTTAGTTATAGCAGTAGCAGCATTTGTAACGACATTTTCAACTGCGAACTTAATTCAACGTAAAAACTCAACGAGGACGAGAACTGGCGAACAAATTTTACCTGGAGCCCTCTATTATTATTATTATTATTATTATTATTATTATTATTATTATTATTATTATTATTATTATTATTATTATTATTTAATCAACTGTCCGAAGACAGGTCTGAACCTCACAAGTGATACCAACAAGTCACCACTTATGAGGCAACTGAGTCAGGAGATAATGGGTTAGGATGGCCAGTTTCTTTTCTCCTCCATTGCATACATCGTCGATTAGCTATATATTCCACTAATCAGACTTCAGATGTATACAAACAATTGTTGTTCCTCTGACACATATCGTCAAGTGAGATGTACTGCCTGATAAATTGATAATAGATGTACATATCAGCCAGAACCCTAATCAGAGGATATTATTATTGTTATTATTATTATTATTATTATTATTATTTGTATTACTATAATTATTATTTATATAATAATTATATATACTAATAATTATTATTTATCCTCTGATTGAGGTTCTGGCTGATATGTAGGCCTACATCTATTATCAGGCAGTACATCTCACTTGACGGTATGTGTCAGAGGAACAACTATTTGTATGCATCTGAAGTCTGATTTGTGAACTGTGTTACTACACAATCAGCAATGTATGGAATGGAGGTAGGAAAACGAACTGGCCACCCTACACCATTATCCCATGGCTTAGTTGCCTCACGACTGATGCTTTATTGGCGTTACTTATGAGGTTCAAACTTGTCTTCGGACTGTTAAGTAAGTATACAAAAGAAGAGTTATTATTATTATTATTAGACTATTATTATTATTATTATTATTATTATTATTATTATTATTTAACGACGCTCGCAACTGCAGAAGTTATATCAGCATCGCCGGTGTGCCGGAATTTTGTCCCGCAGGAGTTCTTTTACATGCCAATAGATCTACTGACATGAGCCTGTGGCATTTAAAAGCACGCTTAAATACAACCTCGGGCATAGAAGGCCAGCAATCTACTAATTTCCCACTCAGGTCGACTATTATTATTATTATTATTATTATTATTATTATTATTATTATTATTATTATTATTATTATTATTATGTTTTATGTAACGACGCTCGCAACTGCCGAAGTTATATCAGCACCGCCGGATGTGCCGAAATTTTGTCCCGCAGGAATTATTTTACATGCCAGTAAATCTACTGACATGAGCCTGTCGCATTTAAAAGCATAGCCTACTTATGCAACCTCTGGCATAGAAGGCGAGAACTCTCGATTGCGCCACCCAGGTCGACTATTATTATTATTATTATTATTATCATTATTATTATTATTATTATTATTATTATTATTATTAAGTTAATATTATTATTGCTATCTACTATAAAACAATAATAAAATATACGGTTTCCTTTCTGCTGACTTCAGAGTGTTATCCCAGTTCTATTTAAGGGGTTAGGTAGGGTAAACATTGGTAATTTCGTGGCAGTGGTTATTTCGTGATACTTTTTCTTTGCTCTTTTGTGAACTAACCAATGGTGTTACGAGATCCAAATTTCCGCCAAAGGATTGCATATGTTGTCAGGTTTCCAGAAACATAAAGCTAAGCTTTGTGTGACTATTGTAGTTGCTTCAGTGAGCTTTTATGTTTGGAGAGAGCAAGTCTGCGTCGAGTTCTCAGGCATACACATTTTGTGGATGTTTGTAATTACATTACAGGCTTATTACTAAAGGTGAGCATATGATATTTGGTACAAAGATTTATTGTATCTTCATGAAATTTTAGGAAATGTTTTTGGAATTTTAGATACATCTGTAGTCGCCATGTAGGCTTAGCTTTACTGATAGAAATCTTAGCTATTTGAGGCGAAATTTTGTTGAGCATTAAGTGTTACAATTTTTAAAATAGTATAAAATGTATTACAATAGCAATTTTATAAATCTGAAGACAAGATGTGATAACAAAAAAGAAAACGGAGACGCAATGGGTTCAGTGCAGCTTCTGTTGGATTTGTTATCATGCTAAGTGTCAATGATAAGTGCTAGATGACTTGCAAGAATTGTGACAGAAGATGAAACATGGCTCCACCATTTTGGACCGGAGACAGAGGCAGACAATGGAGTGGCATCATGCAAATTCACCAAAGAAATAGAAATTCAAAAGTACACCTTCGGCAGGAAACGTTATGGCTACTGTGTTTTTCGATTCAGAAGGAATCTTGTTTGTGGACATCATGCCACACGGAACCACTATTAATTCTGACGGATATGTTGCAACTCTCAAGAAACTTCAAGTTCGACTGAGTCGTGTTCGACGACATCGGGAGAAGCAGGATGTTCTGTTATTGCACGACAACGCACAGCCATATGTCAGTCACAAGACCACAGACCAGATCAGAAAATTCGGATAGACAACACTGAAACATCCGCCTTACAGTCCTGAACTGGCACCGTGCGATTACCAACTCTTTGGTAAACTGAAGGATCCCTTCGCGGAACGAGGTTAGAAGATGACTCCCTTGTGCACGCTGCTAAAGAGTGGCTCAGACGTGTTGGTCCAGACTTTTACCGTGCTGGTCTACAGGCCCTCGTTCCTAGGTTACGTAAGACAGTTGAAAGGGACAGGAATTATGTGGAAAAGTGACATTTTTTCCTTAAAGATGATCTACATTCTGTGAAAATAGCAAAGCTGTAGGATAAAAATATAATTTTTAAACAAATGTTTTGCATTACTTTTGGAGTTACCCTAGTAATATAGGCTATAGTAAAGTCCGTAATAAAAGTGTTCACCCTTTCAGGGCAAAGAAGATCTCTTTTCAATTTCAATTTTTACTTTGATTTCATTCTTATTATGTGTTGATATGTATTTCTATGATTTCTTGCTATGAATATTAGACGGAATTACTATGTTTGAAGTCTTGTAACAATAAATGAGAATTTCATTTGACTTTAATGAATTTTTCCACAATTCTTCTACCTCTCACGAAATTATCAAGGCAATATCACGAAATTACCAAGGTTATCACGAAATAACCAACCTTTCAGCTTAAGTTGTAAAAGTGGTTTTTGGCACATATTCAAGAACGTATCCAATCTTTTATGTCTCCAGATTTGTACAGCAAGTTATCGTCTTTTAGATAAAAAAAATCGGAATAAGGATATATTTACACATTTGCATTTTAAATTATTTTTAATGAAATTGTCACGAAATTACCAATGTTTACCCTACAATTTACAACAGTAAAATTTTGAAAATATTCAACATTTTTTTCCTCCGTTACTGTATCTTGTACTATAATGATAATTAGCATGTCTAAAACACTGTCCTTCTGCTATATGAAAAAAATTTACAATTAAAATAATTATTTACATTTTTGTTTTCAAAATTCAGTTCACTGTGCAGTGATGAAGCGTTTCCCTCATAACTCAAAAACTATCCAACATTATGTGATGAAATATTTTGTGTGTATTTATGCATGCAATATCTACAATATGATGCAAGATCACTCCTCTGGCTTTGATAGATTGTCTGATAAAAAATAAATTCATTTTAAAAAATGGTCAAACATCAGTACTTTCTTCAACACAAAATAAAAGAAATATTATTTATTGAGGAATGTAGTTGAAAGAGCATGGTATTGTAAACATGAGTTTCAGCAATAAAATAAAAGAGAGAGAACATGAAAAAGTTAACAAGTTTATGAGTTATGAGGGAAACGCTTTATCACTGCGCAGTAAACAGCCACCATTTTGAATTTTGAAAAAGAATATATAAATATTTTTTTAATCGTAAAAATATTTTTTTCGTATAGCAGAAGGATTGTATTTTACACATACCAATTTTCGTTATTGTACAAGATACAATAATGGAGGAAAAAAAATGTTGAATATTTCCAAAAATTTTACTGCTGTAAACTGTACCTAACCCATTAAATCATAACGCAGATGTTCGTCGCGTTGAAAAGCGTTGAAGTTATCTATTAGGACGAAGTGATGTAAATTTATATGTCAGACCAGATAGGCTGCACATCACAGTATTATAGTGCACTGTAGTTTGACAAGGCTGTTTCATGACACGAACTTCCCGGCTTTCATATTTTCCGAACATATTTAGGTAAGAAAATTCTGCAACTCTTAGTATTCCATCCCTCTTGGATAGGTTTGAAGCCTTGAAATTCCGATCCAATGGTACTGAAGGGCGTAAACGCAAAATAAAAACATAGCTGTTGAATGAAGAGCTAATATCCAACACCGATTCCGCATTGCCTTGTTGAGCCGGCAACTTCACTTACAAGTTAGCTTCACTGGTTGTTTCTGAAAGGCGCTACAATTGTATTATATAATTTCCAAATCCGGGATTTCTGGATTTTAGTCTATTCCATTTTATTATTATTACATACGTGCAAATCTGATTATTATTTATAAGATCCCAGATTTTTTGGTTTTCACATGTTCTGTCCCAATAATGTTAATCCATAAATTTCAGTCTCGTGTTATAGTAATCCCAAGATTTTTAAGTTCGAATCTGTTCTGTTCCTATATTTTTAACCTGTATTTTTCAGTCTCATGTTATAATAATTCCAAGAGTTTTAGGTTCGATTCCAATCTGTTTTATTCCTATATTATTAATTTCTAAATTTCAATACCATGTTATAAGTAATTCCAAGATTCTTAGGTTCGAATCTGTTTTATCTCAATATTGTTAATCTATAAATTTCAGTCTCATGTTATGGTAATCCCAAGATTCTTAGGTTCGAATCCGTTTTATCTCTATGTTGTTAATCTATAAATTTCAGTCCCATGTTATAGTAATCCCAAGATTCTTAGGTTCGAATACGTTTTATCTCTATATTGGTAATCTATAAATTACAGTCTCATGTTATAGTAATCCCAAGATTCTTAGGTTCGAATCTATTTTATTCCTATATTGTTAATCTATAAATTTCAATCTCATATCATAGTAATCCCAAGATTCTTAGGTTCGAATCTGTTTTAGCTCTATATTGTTAATTTATAAATTTCATCTCATATTATAGTAATTCCAAGATTCTTAAGTTCGAATCCATTTTATTTCTATATTGTTAATCTATAAATTTCAATCTCATATCATAGTAATCCCAAGATTCTTAGGTTCGAATCTATTTTATTCCTATATTGTTAATCTATAAATTTCAATATCATGCCATAGTAATCCCAAGATTCTTAGGTTCAAATCTGTTTTATCTCTATATTGTTAATTTATAAATTTCATCTCATATTATAGTAATTCCAAGATTCTTAAGTTCGAATCCATTTTATTTCTATATTGTTAATCTATAAATTTCAATCTCATATCATAGTAATCCCAAGATTCTTAGGTTCGAATCTATTTTATTCCTATATTGTTAATCTATAAATTTCAATATCATGCCATAGTAATCCCAAGATTCTTAGGTTCGAATCTATTTTATTCCTATATTGTTAATCTATAAATTTCAATCTCATATCATAGTAATCCCAAGATTCTTAGGTTCGAATCTGTTTTATCTCTATATTGTTAATTTATAAATTTCATCTCATATTATAGTAATTCCAAGATTCTTAAGTTCGAATCCATTTTATTTCTATATTGTTAATCTATAAATTTCAATCTCATATCATAGTAATCCCAAGATTCTTAGGTTCGAATCTATTTTATTCCTATATTGTTAATCTATAAATTTCAATATCATGCCATAGTAATCCCAAGATTCTTAGGTTCGAATCTATTTTATTCCTATATTGTTAATCTATAAATTTCAATCTCATATCATAGTAATCCCAAGATTCTTAGGTTCGAATCTGTTTTATCTCTATATTGTTAATTTATAAATTTCATCTCATATTATAGTAATTCCAAGATTCTTAAGTTCGAATCCATTTTATTTCTATATTGTTAATCTATAAATTTCAATCTCATATCATAGTAATCCCAAGATTCTTAGGTTCGAATCTATTTTATTCCTATATTGTTAATCTATAAATTTCAATATCATGCCATAGTAATCCCAAGATTCTTAGGTTCGAATCTATTTTATTCCTATATTGTTAATCTATAAATTTCAATCTCATATCATAGTAATCCCAAGATTCTTAGGTTCGAATCTGTTTTATCTCTATATTGTTAATTTATAAATTTCATCTCATATTATAGTAATTCCAAGATTCTTAAGTTCGAATCCATTTTATTTCTATATTGTTAATCTATAAATTTCAATCTCATATCATAGTAATCCCAAGATTCTTAGGTTCGAATCTATTTTATTCCTATATTGTTAATCTATAAATTTCAATATCATGCCATAGTAATCCCAAGATTCTTAGGTTCGTATCTGTTCTATCCTTATATTGCTAATTATAAGCTTCAGTCTGATGTAATAGTATGCCTAATCCAGATATTTTTAGGTTCGAGTCTCTTTTATTGTTATATTGATAATTATAAATTTCAGTGTTATGATACGTACAGTAATACCGAGATTCTTACGTTCTATTCTGTTCTATTCCTATATTGATGATCTATAAATTTTAGTCTTATATTATAGCAATGCCAAAATTCTTAGCTTTGAATCTATTTTATTCCTGTATTGACGAAAACTTGTCAGTTAATCTCTGTATATTTACTTGTAGCCTTTATATACGGATTTTGTGTAATTATCTATTGGGTATTAGCCTAATATTATAGGTAGTTTTCCATTTTGAATGCAACACATATTTTCAAGGCCTTCTTTCAAATCCCTCCCCTCTCCCACGCTACTGTATTAATCTTCATTCGTTACAGAATCATAATATGCAGGTTTTCGCTCGTATATTATGCAGGGTACATTCTCAAGGTCTTCTTCTGTCCCCTTCCTCTTGCTCGCAGAACTCCGGTAATTATTGTTAAGCTCAATTTTCTCTTCAGGATTGTAGGAACAGGTTCTGTGGGCAACATTTTGGCTATCTGAGTTTCATCATTTCTGTCATGACAAGAGTAGATGGAATTACTAAGACCTAAGCCTATATAATTACCACGAAAATATACAAGACGCCAAAAGTTTCTGGGTGGTTTCAGCTTCCTGTACACATTAACTTTATTCCTTGTTAACACGGCAGAACACCTTAAAAATTATCCTACACACATATTATGAAGCTCATAAAACTCTATGAAACGACTGATGGTTATTTATAAAAGTGAGATATTTAAATTTGTAAAATGTATAAATTAAAAAAGAGGTTCTTAGGACCGTATTCTCAATAGTAATTTAAACTATTTCTTAACTTACTGCAAGTAAAATAAAACAATTCTCAAGTTCAGTTTAACTGCCTTTCTTGGTTTAAACACTAGTTTAGATTAAACCACCAAGTTTGATAGTTTAAACTATGCGAGATGGTTAAACTTCTTACTATAACCCTAGATCATATATACCCAGATTGCTCGGCGTTATAGGCTTTGACGGTAATAACTTTTGTCAGGTTTATTATGCTGCCATCTAGTTGTTACATAAGGAGTCACGGCATAACTCCCATTTGAATTGCATTAGCGACTGTACTGCCATCTCGTGTTCGTTTACGGCGGGCGGGTGACGATCTTGGTCATAGACAAATGAATAGAGATCTTGGCGGTTGTTCTCTTCAAAGTGCAACCGATTTTAACATAGGAATGAGCAATCTATATGTGATCTGGGCCATAACCAAAAGGCAAACTGTTTATTGGAGAAAAATATTGCTAGTAAATGGTAAATGATGAAGGAGTTGATGGAAATCTTTAATGAAGTTGAAGATGAAGATATAAAGAATATTACCCAGAGTAAGAACTTTCAAAGCAAGAGTAAGTCATTTTCAAGAATGGAATGAAATTGAGTTTCTTTTAATAGGTTTAGACTCCATAAGGATACTGTAGACATGGTGTTAAATCGAATAGAAGACAGAATCAAATCAACTACAGACAAACCATGCTTTTTCTCCAGCTGACAAATTTTTTACAACCTTAAGGTATTATATGCATCAGGAAATTTTCAAATAAATGTTGGGGGCCATTGCGGCATATATCAAAATATAAGTAAAGTGAAACATGAATTTTCTTAAGCAATAGCAGGAATATCACGAAGGTATAATAAAATGCCATCTACAAGTGAAGAGATGAACATTATGAAGTACGGTTTTTATCAAAAAGTAAGATTTTCTCTGTGTATTGGAGCAGTTGACTGTATAATATCCTTCCTTTCCTTTACTAATTCTAAAATTAATTTGCATTCATTTTCCCTGAAATGTTAGCTTTTGCTTGTTTTTTCCATTTCATTAAATTATATTTTATTTCAAACCAGCCATCATATGCCTAGGAGCTAAGAAATCAAATTGTCTTTTGTTTTTTTTATTGTTGCACCATCATATTTCAATAATATGAACATAATTAACATTATTTAATTTGCAAGATATTAAATAAAATATTGATTTTAAATAGAAAATAAGATAGACTAATATAAATTATTTTTAACAACAATTTATTAACGTATCGATGGCTGAGAAGCAGACTGTTCTACTTCCAACTTTTTATAAGAAAGAAATCTGTGTTTCATTATGTTCCAATTCTTGTCTGCATAATATGAATCGAACAAAATTGTAAATATTCCTCTACATAAGGTTGCTATGAAGCTATTACAAAAGCTTTGAATGCCAGGAGCTTAAAATAGCTCTCCTGAAAAAAAGAAGTAAAATGGACTTGAAACAGTCTGGTTCTGGGGCATCGATATGTAAAGTAATGAACAATTAATCTGAAACACAGGATTACCAACTGATTGGTTTAAACTCAGAACATCAAGGCTTATATTTAAACAATATTTTAAACTAATCTAGCTTCAAGACAGTGATGAAAATATGAAACATGGTTTAAGCCATAGATTAAATTGCAAGCAGTTTAAATTAAACGCAGTTTAAACTATTATTGAGAAAACGGCCCTTAGATAACGAACTCAGACGCTAAACCAACAAAAATAACCATTCAAACTAATTAAATAAATCAAAGTAATTAACTGAAGAATCTATCGAAAGAAGCCAATAAACTAGCAAGTCTACCTAAACTAAATAAATGAACATCAATAATGAAAGAAACTCTCTATGTATGCAGCAGTAACTTCTTCTAAAATTGAAAGAAGTTTCCCGAAGTATAATCATTGCTCATCCGAAAGAAGAAGAAGAAATTTTAAAATATACATTGTCATCCATTGTAGGCTTATTGGATTTAAAGAAAGCTACCGAATATCACAGTCTTAAAACTTGGCTTATTTTTTTTTTATTTTGGAAAACATAGCCTATTATGTATCTTTCACGTGTTGAATTTTATGTTGCCTTGTTAACATGTTTCGGCCTGTTATTGGCTGGTTGTTGCTGGTCTTGGAGCCTTTTGTTTTGTTTCCTGTGGGGGTGTGTTTGTGAAGTGTAATGCGGAGTCAAAGAGTGTATATGTTCTGAACTTGAGTTGTATGTTGAGAATTTCATTTGGATGTGTTTTTGTATGTTTGTATATTTCGTATTTTTCTAGTGTGTTTAGTTTCTGGCTTTTTGGTTGGCTGTGTAGTATTTCCACGCCTGTGTTAATGTCCCTATATGTGTGGTTAGCATTTGTGTTGAATGTTTTATGTTTGAACAAAGGTTATAGTTTTTATTGTTGTCAAATTCCTGCAATGTTTTGTTTATTACAATTATAATTTACTGTGTAGACCTATGCTCATTTATTATTTAAAATAATAAACAATCACGTATCTTTTTCTCATAATACGATCATAATTTTCTAAAACAGTAGTTTATAGATGAATAGACTAATTTTTTTCGTGAGCTGACTGTACAAATTTTTACATGTCCAGTACTAGTAGCTGGTTGGATCCTTACAGCATCATTTGTAGCACAAACAGTAGATGAGTAGAGCGTAGGTACAGATGCCTGTATTAAGTAAACTTATAGTTCAATGTGACCAAACAGTGAATATTTTCAGATTTCCCCATCTGTGATACATCATAGGCTATACCTACGAAATTAAATGGAGTCAAATTAGTTTTCACATTAAGCGATGGAGTGGCGTTAACTGCCTCACACGTGTCTACAGGCACGAAAATAACGAGGAAAATATGTGGCGGCGTTTTTGTGTGAGAAATTTCGTCATAGGACTTGTGAGAAGTCACTTAATGTAAGAGGAAAGTTCATGATGCAACGGAAACCACAAATACAGCCGTCCGTTCAGATACACAAGCGGCTGGGAAGAGAGATTCAGAGGGGATTAACTAGTGCATTTACCGGCGTTCCTCATTTGTTTCACGAAGTTTAAATCATTATTTCCAACTACGAAATATTAAATTTCTTAGAAATCCCTAGGAAATATTCTTCAGATGTTTTTTACTGGCCTCGTTCTAGCCACTGAATTGGAGTTGTATGTTTAGAAAATTAATGTACAGATAAGTGGATCAACGAATCGATGGTTGGATGTGTAGGTTTCTATTTGGAGTCAGTGTGGTATGTCCACTAATGAAATGATCAACAACAGATGCTAGACACTTCCTCTCTGCCTCGGATTCCTTAGCAAGGACGTGCAATCGCGTACCTTTTAATTATTTCGCCATGTTTCAATCCATCTCGCTCCGTTAATCTAACATGACGACCTACCGAGTTCGTGTAATTTCTACAATTCAGTCCCTTTGGGACAACATAATGGTAATCCACAATTATATTTTTACTGCAGCATGCTTCTAAAAGTGTTTTTTGCAACAAGAGTAAACAAAGCTTTATGTTCAGGAATTATGTGAACTGACAACTAAAAGTCAGGAGAACATACTTATAAAAATTATTATTATTATTATTATTATTATTATTATTATTATTATTATTATTATTATTATTATTATTATTATTGGGCTAAAGCAAGGAGATGCACTATCACCTTTACTTTTTAACTTCGCTCTAGAATATGCCATTAGGAAAGTCCAGGATAACAGAGAGGGTTTGGAATTGAACGGGTTACATCAGCTGCTTGTCTATGCGGACGACGTGAATATGTTAGGAGAAAATCCACAAACGATTAGGGAAAACACGGGAATTTTACTTGAAGCAAGTAAAGAGATAGGTTTGGAAGTAAATCCCGAAAAGACAAAGTATATGATTATGTCTCGTGACGAGAATATTGTACGAAATGGAAATATAAAAATTGGAAATTTATCTTTTGAAGAGGTGGAGAAATTCAAATAACTGGGAGCAACAATAACAAATATAAATGATACTCGGGAGGAAATTAAACGTAGAATAAATATGGGAAATGCCTGTCATTATTCGGTTGAGAAGCTTTTATCATCCAGTCTGCTGTCAAAAAATCTGAAAGTTAGAATTTATAAAACAGTTATAGGCCTATTACCGGTTGTTCTTCATGGCTGTGAAACTTGGACTCTCACTTTAAGAGAGGAACATAGATTAAGGGTGTTTGAGAATAAGGTGCTTAGGAAAATATTTGTGGCTAAGAGGGATGAAGTTATAGGAGAATGGAGAAAGTTACACAACACAGAACTGCACGCATTGTATTCTTCACCTGACATAATTAGAAACATTAAATCCAGACGTTTGAGATGAGCAGGGCATGTAGCACGTATGGGCAAATCCAGAAATGCATATAGAGTGTTAGTTGGGAGGTCGGAGGGAAAAAGACCTTTAGGGAGGCCGAGACGTAGATGGGAAGATAATATTAAAATGGATTTGAGGGAGGTGGGATATGATGATAGAGAATGGATTAATCTTGCTCAGGATAGGGACCAATGGCAGGCTTATGTGAGGGCGGCAATGAACTTCCTTAAAAGCCAGTAAGTAAGTAAGTATTAAATTTATTTATGAATAATGATAATCTAAGTTTATGTTGAAGACCAATTGATGGTTACCAATAGATTGCCCCAAGGAGCTGAATTTTCATTGTATCTGTTTAAAAATTTACATTAGCTAGATCTTGCTAAATGCATGTGCATAATTCTTTTTAAATTTGTAAGTTAAAAATGTGCCCAGAAAAAATGTTTATGTTTTTATTAAAACTAATTTCTGTTCTTAGTAAACATTTATCTGGGTCTCACATAAAGATATTCAATTTCCTGAAAGTTTAAAATAAAGCTACGACTCTTATAACAAAATGGTGCATTGATTTTTTCTTGGTTAATATACTTCATTAGTAAAAAATAATCTTTAACACTTGATTTTTATGGGGGTTTTAACTTTACTGCCCGATAAGATTACAGTTTTCGTAATAATAATAATAATAATAATAATAATAATAATAATAATAATAATAATAATAATAATAATGTTATTATTACAAAACTTTCTACAGGGCTGTAGTTTCACAACCAAACACCCGCGGGATCCTGTAACCCCTAGAGGGCACGTCCCCAGATGGTGAATAGGGAATGTCTCCCAGATGTGGGTGATAGAAGGAAATGAAGTACCTCCCTGGACCAACAGGAACTACTGTCTTACAAATTGACAGTGGTTTGTCAAAGGTAGAGGAAGAAAACCTAGATAAGAAATAACCTGGTCCTCCAGGCTGGGGGTTGCTGCAGTGAGCCAACTCTTCGCTCACCATGAGAAAGAAAATGTTAAATAATAATAATAATAATAATAATAATAATAATAATAATAATAATAATAATACACACTCCAGCCAAACATTTTCCCGATAGCTCTCCACGCATATTTTCTTTGAATGGTGTCATAACCAGAATGCTTGAGATTCCATTAAATTTCCTGGCCATGTGTACTTCGATTAGTTTAATAATTTCTTCTGTCCGTTCTTATTTGGACATTTTTATAATAAGGTAAAATATATTTTTTGATCTAGCGCTTCCTTATCACACCGAACTACGAAGATGTGAAAATATTCCGTCCACAGCGAATGCGAATTCTCTTTGATGTACCGATAAGCGGCGGATCGCTGTGGAATGCGAACCGAACAATCGTTTCGCATTCACACCATCACATCAATTGAATTGAGTCAGCATACGCAAGGCTGACCAATGAGGAAACTAAAGGATGAATTCCAAGGCCAGAACTCGTCATCAGTAGCCTGTGTCCTTGAATTGTTAATGATGATATGATGTTCATGTTAAATCAATGATTCTTCGTTAGCACCTAATAAACTTAGTTTTGATAACATTTTACATTGAATTACGTTGAATATATTCGGAGTTTATAGTGACAAGAAACATATTCTTTAGAAAATGCGTTAAATGTTAGAAGTGAAAAAAAAAAAAAATCTCAGAAAAAAGAAAAATATTTAAATCTTGAAGTAGAACAATACAATTTCCTCTAATTGCTTTAATTTGGTTTCACTTATTTAGAGACGTCTTATTCAACCGATATGATCCAACATTTTAACTTTTATATTAATTCCAATTTGGAAACAAAATTCAGTATCAATATACAAAATATTACTGTCAATAATGCGAATAATAATGTAAATTTAACGTTACTGGTATGTAATAACATCCATCACTAATATTAATATTATTAGCAAGTCAATAAAATTTTATTATATCCATTGCTGACGTCCACACTTCACCAAAACGGACGCCATTCGCCGCATGATCTCCTGTAAAATAAGAAGATATGCAAAGACTGATGCAAAGCCTAGATCCAGTGTTGCCAACTCGATTCTTAAAAATCCGCTGTGAAGCCGTGCAGAAACCGCTAAATTGCTATATTGTCAATGTATAATTATATTATTTTGCCGCTGTGAGTGCTAAAAATACTCGCTAAATCCCTATATCAGCAATACAAATTTAATAAATTTTACCCGCTAAACTAACGCCGAAAAACGCTAGATCTAGCGGGAAAACCGCTGCATTGGCAACACTGCCTAGATCATATATATATATATATATATATATATATATATATATATAGGTACAAAGCAAACAATATCGATCATCTTCTATTTGTACATAGCAGTAGTCCAACAATCACGTATTTTGACAGTCACGAAGCTTGAGTTGTTGAGGGTACTAGGAACAATAGACTGTTCCGGTACTATTTCGCATTGTCTGTAATGAGGCGATAGTAGCGATCCTAGTGGTTAGCAACTATCTATGGTTGCATATTGCCTACGTATTGAGCTTCGTAACTATATATATATATATATATATATATATATATATATATATATATATATATATATACTAGACTGTGGTTTAACTTAAACGAGATGCTGTATTACAACACTTGATTCTGTTTAGCTTAACAATTGTGTGTTAAATCTTGTCTTTAATAATGGCGCTAAGGATCATGAATTCCATTTAAAGAATAAAAGCAATAGTGCTTGTCCCTAATTTTATTGAGACTGATAAAAATCACAAGGATCGCTGGCGTTATTCGTCCAGCAATCTACGTCAATTAAACCGAAGCTTCTGACTTCTGTGTTGGACAAGGAAAGTTTTCTGTTTTGTATTAGACTGGTACGTAAACATAGGTTAACGACAGTGGCGCTGGTGTCAACGACCAGAATGTTTTCGCTGTGGGCTGAAGGGGATGCTGATGGAGGGAATTTATCTGACGTCTGGCTCCATGCAATAAATTGACGCGCTGTGTTAGGGGCCGGTTCTTTCGCGCCGGACTCCGTCACCTTGCCACAACACCCTCTCGTCCGAATTAATAATATAATTAGCCAAAGGAAGTGCGCTTTCCGGCTGGCTTTTGTTGCCCGCTGCACGTGGCTGCATTCAGATGTCTCCTTGCCTGCGCTGCTTCTTGGCTAAGAACGTAAGTGCTGACAACATTATACATTTTCTGTCCATTGTTGCGCCGTGCATTTAAGTGCACGGCACTTTCAGTAGGAGGAGGGAGCAATGTTCTACAACTTTATAGTAGTAGCTGTTATAGTTGTAGTTTGTAGTAGTAGTAGTAGTAGTAGTAGTAGTAGTACAGGGACATCACTTTATTTTTACCAGCATTTTTAACATTAACCTGGCTATACTCGGAAACACTGTTGCCCCCTTCCATTACAGGAGTTTGATGTTACTAGTGCAATATGTAAACAAATCATTTTACTAGGTATAGGAGGAGAGAAAAGTAGTGTATCCATTTATGTTGGAGGGAAATATGATATTACGATTTTCAGTTTGATCATCACTTTTACGGAATTTATCAAAATACAGTAGAGTAGAAACATTTTTTTTTCAAAAACTCAACTTTTCAGGCGGCTATGTTCGTTATGTAATATGTACTTTATTTAGCATATTAATTATTGATGTTAACATACAATATAGAGAGTGCATTTAAATTGAGGGGGTCATAAGTAAAAGCCTGTAAGTGCACTTAAGTTACTTTTGAAAAAATGGGGTTTAAATGTTTAAGCTTTCGTAAAATCGGTGAAATTTTTATTTAAATTTTAATGTTTGATGCGGTTAAAATATCCCTTTGCCACTAAAATTTTAGATACTTTAGCTTACACTGGATGCACTTAACTCATGTTATTACAAATGTCGATAGCATTCCTTTGCTTCTAGCCACCTCAATTCAAAAAAAGCTAATCTGAATTTTTAAACAAGTTGCTGAAAATGGTTGCCGTTCATTACAATGCAGGCTTCAATTCAGTACGCATATTATTAAAAACATTTTGAAGCATATTCTCTGAAATTGAATGTATCGTTTCTTGAATATAATTTTTTGGTACGATATTATTAATATAGGTTCTTTCTTCTATAGAAAACGCAATCATATTTATGAAACACACTATACACTGCAGTGTTTACTTCACTGCTTGAAGACTTCGAATGCAACAGCGGCCGTAAGTTTGTGTGTCTGACGGGAGCAAGGACATTAGTGAAGGGGTGAGAGTGAAGTACATTCAGAAATGCAGGTACAATAAAAATGCAAGTAAAAATAAAATGATGTCCCTGTAGTAGTAAGAGTGATTGTAGTACCGGTACTACTGTTCTCCAACCAGGAGATCAACCGTGAAAGGACTGTGCTTACTATTGCGTCATCTATTGGAGCGAAGTAGATACAGACGTGGACAAATTATTAGAAAAAATTAATTATATGTGCAACCAAGCTGTATTTATCGGTAGAAATAATGAACAAAAATGTATTTTGCACAGAAATAATGAACAGAAAATTGAGTCTGGAGGTTACTAATATTTTGTGAACATTCCCTTATTCTTTATTAACACGTTGATTTTGTCAGGGATTCTGGAAACCAAAGTTTGACACTTTCTTTGAATAACAGCATCATTTAGCCAGATATCAGACAGTGCTTAAATGAGTCCATGTTTTGTTGTAAGCCTCTTTTTGTTCACTTTCTTCTTCAGTATAGATCACAGATTTTCAAGTTCGTTCATGTCCGGTCTTCTTGCAGGCCATGGAAGAATATCTTCTCCAGTATATAATTAAAACACCAGTAGTACCAACATAGCCAGAAAAAAATATACTTATAACCATTGGAAAAGTACACTAGAAGATGTAAACAATCATATTTACAACAATAGAGACTCTGTGAATTATACTGATAGTTGACATGACGAATTATATTATGTTTCCAAGAAAACGTTTTAGTCTAATAATTTGTCCACGTCTGTAGATAATATTATCGTTATAACGTCAGTTTAAAAACCATGCGCTCTCCTGGATATGTTATTTCCTATATGGAGGGATTAAAAGACCAGGAGATTAACAGTGATCTAATTTTGTAACTAAGGTAGTATAAATATGTGTGTAACAATGTTATTGTTTGTACTGTGAGAGCGAGCCACGAGTACCCACGTGTGTGACCTTATGACATCTTATGACATCAACATTCATTCACAGCATTACCCCGCTCCGTTTCATTCCGCAAAGACTTTCTCGTTGTTGGAGCACAGTAGTATTGTAGTTGTAGAGCAGCGACTGATGAAATAAAATCTTACTCACTTATTTACAGTGATGAATCACTGGAGTAAAACAAATTACATTTATTTAGCATGTTGTTTTTTATGGTTCTAGAATAATGAAAGAATAATTCTTTAACCAACTTTAAGAGGGGAGTATCATAAAATGTAACGCCACATTTAAAATTCACAATGGCAATTTTCTACATACCTCGTGTAGAATTTGTCACATTGATTGTTCAGTATCTTACTTCCTTATGGCTTTCAAGATACCCGGAGGTTCATTGCCGCCCTCACATAAGCCCGCCATCGGTCCCTATTATGAGCAAGATTAATCTTTTCTCTATCATCATATCCCATCTCCCTTAAATCTATTTTAATATTATCCTCCCATCTACGTCTCGGCCTTCCCAAAGTGTGTAACTTTCTCCATTTCACTGTAACCATCTCTTCTAGCCCTAAATATTTTCCTTATTCTCAAACACCCTTAACCTCTGTTCCTCTCTCAAAGTGAGGGTCCAAGTTTCACAACCATACAGAACAACCGGTAATATAACTGTTTTATAAATTCTAACTTTCCGCTGTTTTGAGAGCAGACTGGAAAACAAAAGCTTCTCAACTGAATAATAACAGATATTTTCCATATTTTATTCTGCGTTAAATTTCCTCTCGAGTGTCATTTATATTTGTTACTGTTACTCGGAGACTAACTGTAGTAACTTTCGAGGAATATCACTTTTGTTGACGTCGTACAAAATTTTATCCAATATTCTTTTGAGAAGATTAACTCCATATGTAGATGAAATTATTGAGGATCATCAGTGTGGTTTTAGGCGTAATAGATCAACTATTGACCAGATATTTTGTATTCGACAGATAATGGAGAAAAAATGGGAATATATGGGTACAGTGCATCAGTTATTCATAGATTTCAAAAAGGCATATGACTCGGTTAAGAAAGAAGTTTTATATGATATTCTTATTGAATTTGGTATTCCCAAAAAACTAGTTCGATTAATTAAAATGTGTCTCAGTGAAACGTATAGCAGAGTTCGTATAGGACATTTTCTGTCAGATGCGTTTCCAATTCACTGTGGGCTAAAGGAAGGAGATGCACTGTCACTTTTACTTTTTAACTTTGCTCTAGAGTTTGCCATTAGGGAAGTCCAGGATAACAGAGAGGGTTTGGAATTGAACGGGTTACATCAGCTGCTTGTCTATGCGGACGACGTGAATATGTTAGGAGAAAATCCACAAACGATTAGGGAAAACACGGGAATTTTACTTGAAGCAAGTAAAGAGATAGGTTTGGAAGTAAATCCCGAAAAGACAAAGTATGTGATTATGTCTCGTGACGAGAATATTGTACGAAATGGAAATATAAAAATTGGAAATTTATCTTTTGAAGAGGTGGAGAAATTCAAATATCTGGGAGCAACAGTAACAAATGATATAAATGATACTCGGGAGGAAATTAAACACAGAATAAATATGGGAAATGCCTGTTATTAATCGGTTGAGAAACTTTTATCATCCAGTCTGCTGTCAAAAAATTTGAAAGTTAGAATTTATAAAACAGTTATATTACCGGTTGTTCTTTATGGTTGTGAAACTTGGACTCTCACTTTGAGAGAGGAACATAGGTTAAGGGTGTTTGAGAGTAAGGTGCTTAGGAAAATATTTGGGGCTAAGAGGGATGAAGTTACAGGAGAATGGAGAAAGTTACACAACACAGAAGTGCACGCATTGTATTCTTCACCTGACATAATTGGGAACATTAAATCCAGACGTTTGAGATGGGCAGGGCATGTAGCACGTATGGGCGAATCCAGAAATGCATATAGAGTGTTAGTTGGGAGGCCGGAGGGAAAAAGACCTTTAGGGAGACCGAGACGTAGGTGGGAGGATAATATCAAAATGAATTTGAGGGAGGTGGGATATGATGATAGAGAATGGATTGATCTTGCTCAGGATATGGTCCAATGGCGGGCTTATGTGAGGGCGGCAATAAACCTTCGGGTTCCTTAAAAGCCCGTAAGTAAGTAAGTAGGCCCTACTCGGAGATAATATTTGAATATTTCCATCTCTTCAAAGGATAAATTTGCAATTTTTATATACGAAGTAACTCAAGGCAATAATAATTTTTTTTTCTTGAAATAACATCATAATATCAAACACAGGACCGATGTTGTTGGCATATTTCAACAAAGCCTGTGAAATGTACTGTAGACTCTATTTACCATAATCGCAATGTTGGAACATAAAGTTATTGTATTCTGCACTAGCATTTCGAATATTTTCATATTAAATGACAAATTATGCCATTGAGGAAATAAATACAGTAGTAGGTGCTACGTATACGTTGGACTTCTTAAACCTGTACAACTTAACTGAAATCAACAAATGCTGAGTTTTTGGCAATAAACCCATTAACTCTCTTACTCTACTCTCTAATATTCCCCACAGGCAGCTTAAAATTTCATGTTGAAGTTTACAGACAAACTGGCATAATGTCATTAAATATTAATTTTTATTGTTTTAATGTTATGTTTATCATGTACTGTGTATGATTTTATTTCTTCAATTTGTTATATTTGTGTTTCTCAGAGAAATGGAACTTAAATTAACTAACTACAACACTAATGTTCGTAATGTTTGAACACAAAGTTACACTAGTGAATACAATATTTTCCAATATTCCCCACATATAGTCCAAAATGTAATGTAGAAGTTCATGAACAAACTGACATAATGTCATTAAGTGTTAATCTTAAAAAAATATTTGTGCATGATTGCCTTCAATGTAACCAGAAGACTTTACACATTATAGCTACTTATTTGGAGACAATAAGAACACAGCATTGTAGACTCCAATTTCTACTAAGGGTGATTTGAAATTATTTTCCTTACAACACAATAATAACTAATGGTAGTATATCTGAAAATATCAGAAAATTAAGCGGTTAGCTGACTTCAAAGAGCAGAGATTACTTCATTAATAAATATGTAGAGTGTTAAGAATGTTTAGGTATGATTTTTTTCTTTGTGTAACATTTATTACTATGTTGTTAATATTATATAATAGTACCTATCGTGAGCTCACGATCTTTTCTCTATTACAGTAAAACATCAAACAGTTAATTTCAATAAAGATCTTTGTGTTTATGTACAAAATGAAATATTGTTAATAAATAAATCTGATACATTCCAACATAACACATTTGCTTGGTCATGTCTAAATCATTTCCAATTTCACAGTCCATTTCCTACCTCTACTACTCTACTTCATGAGATATTTCGTTCTGAAAACATTTATGGTATTGTAATTTACAAAAAAAGGTTTCTGGCTAAAGATCTTAAAACAAAAAAAAAAAAAACAACAAAAAAAAAAAAGGAATTATAATAGGGATGGTTACATTTCAAACATTCATGTTAATATGAATGTAACGGGGATGTGCAAAGAAGTATTTTGAAATTCCCGCTATTTCCGGTGAAGGAAGTCGTTTGAAAATACCGCCATTTTTGTGCATGTGGCGCTCCACTCCTGGTAAAAAGAAGCTTCTTGACAGATTACACTTAATCCGCCTATTGAGCCCCTCTCTTCTATTCTACTCCTCTTGAGTCAGCTTCAGCACAACACAGCTTGGAGATTGCAAAAGTAAAGCGTAACGAAAGAATGCTTGTTTGTGGAAGAATTCGGAACTATGTACAATGTATTTGGTAATTCAAGTGTCCGACTGCTGCTGCCATCTACCAGTTAAAGTTGCTGTCAACAGCTATACTATACTGAACAAAGAGTGTTTCAGATACAAGTTGGATTTCTATACGGAAGACCTGACTTCCGAAATATAGATGGCTGTTCAATTGTCACAAAACATAGTATCCATCAATTTACAGGATCCATTCTGTGAAGTATCGAAGTTGTTAAATATTTTGGTTGCAACACCAATGACCACTGCTGAGCCAGAAGTATGTTTTTCTTCCTTGAAACGCATAAAAACGTTTTTAAGGAATACTATGTCCCAGGATCGCCTCACTGCTCTTGCAATACTGTCAATAGAAAAGTGTATGATGTCCAAGATGGAGGGGTTTAACACCAAATGGTAACTTCTGCAGTGCGAAAGAACGTCGTATGGACTTCATATTTCATCACTAGGCGAGACTCCAAATTAAGATAAATACATAAATGTAGGCCTCTACAGTAGGCCGATATAGAGATTGTAGCACACTCATTATTTTGACCACCAGCCGCTACTGGACTACACCTTTCCCCTTATGAGGTAACTGACACCAGGATTCAAACGATCTCTTTCGCAATTCATCACGTAGATGTATTCCAGTTGTTCGAGGTGTTATGCTGGCTTCAGGAATTTTCAGTTCTAGTTCACTTCAGCTGAAAATGTAGCTTTGAGACACGGCCTAACTTAGAATTTAAGCTGTTGCAACAATGATATTTCTACATACAAAAAATGAATACTGTATTGTGCATAAATTAGGAAAACAATTCAAATTTCACCATCCTCTCTCTCTTTTTAAACTGCGATATATCTGGAACATACGCCTTGGCAATTTTTTCATCAAACGAGGAACTACAGCGTGTAAATTGTTGATGTGGGGCGAATGTCGCCATAACGAGGAAGAAGCCACTATAGAGATTTGCAGACCGTTATCTGGATACCGTTAAGATTTGTTGTTGGAGGAATATTTAAACAAAACGAGTCACCCACGAGAGAAAACACTGAAGATATAAGGAAAGTGTTTGCATCAAATTACGACAGAGGCGCTCCATTTGGCTTGTCGGTTTTCCGCATGTGAGTTACATTTACAAAATAACATCGCAATTTAACATTTAATATCCATTTTGAATACCACATCTTCAATTGAAGTCTACTTCCACTGTATGTACTTGTGGTGAACTATGATTTGGACGTGAACAATATGTTGTGGGGGGGGGGCATTTATTTCTGATGACAGCTCCATTTCTTTACAGCTTACTCTTCAGCAGATATTTCATTTTTTATTGTATTATACACAGCTTTATCATTTCATTAAACATAACTAAGAACTAAGAACCCTTTGCATTTAAAAAGTAAGTCTCACTCTTTATTCCTATATTTAATCGTAAATGTACTCACTCTTTTCAGAACTTACATTTTATAATGTTGTGCCAAGCATAAAAATGGTATTCAGTTACGCATGACTTTAAAGACAAAGAAGTAACAGGGGATTTGAGTAAATTCATATGATTGCGTGTAACGTATATATGTACAGGAATTTTTTAAATTTATTTTATGTCGCTTTAACTTAGGAAGTCATATCGTGACAATAGCCTTCATAAACTATTCTTACAGCTTACAAAGTGTTTACTTATTATATATTACTTATTATTATTATTATTATTATTATTATTATTATTATTATTATTATTATTATTATTATTATTATTATTATTATTATTATTTACTGGCTTTTAGGGAACCCGAAGGTTCATTGCCGCCCTCACATAAGCCCGCCATTGGTCCATATCCTGAGCAAGATTAATCCATTCTCTATCATCATATCCCACCTCCCTCAAATCCATTTTAATATTATCTTCCCATCTAAGTCTCGGACTCCCTAAAGGTCTTTTTCCCTCCGGCCTCCCAACTAACACTCTATATGCATTTCTGGATTCGCCCGTACGTGTTACATGCCCTGCCCATCTCAAACGACTGGATTTAATGTTCCTAATTATGTCAGGTGAAGAATACAATGCGTGCAGTTCTGTGTTGTGTAACTTTCTCCATTCTCCTGTAACTTCATCCCTCTTAGCCCCAAATATTTTCCTAAGCACCTTATTCTCAAACACCCTTAACCTATGTTCCTCTCTCAAAGTGAGAGTCCAAGTTTCACAACCATAAAGAACAACAGGTAATATAACTGTTTTATAAATTCTGACTTTCAGATTTTTTGACAGCAGAATGGATGATAAAAGCTTCTCAACCGAATAATAACAGGCATTTCCCATATTTATTCTGTGTTTAATTTCCTCCCGAGTGTCATTTATATACGTTACTGTTGCTCCAAGATATTTGAACTTCTCCACCTCTTCAAAAGATAAATTTCCAATTTTTATATTTCCATTTCTTACAATATTCTCGTCACGAGACATAATCATATACTTTGTCTTTTCGTGATTTACTTCCAAACCTATCTCTTTACTTGCTTCCAGTAAAATTCCCGTATTTTCCCTGATCGTTTGTGGATTTTCTCCTAACATATTCACGTCATCCGCATAGACAAGCAGCTGATGTAACCCGTTCAATTCCAAACCCTCTCTGTTATCCTGGACTTTCCTAATGGCATACTCTAGAGCAAAGTTAAAAAGTAAAGGTGATAGTGCATCTCCTTGCTTTAGCCCACAGTGAATTGGAAACGCATCTGACAGAAAATGACCTATACGAACTCTGCTGTACGTTTCACTGAGACACATTTTAATTAATCGAACTAGTTTCTTGGGAATACCAAATTCAATAAGAATATCAAATAAAACTTCTCTCTTAACCGATTCATATGCCTTTTTTAAAAAATCTATGAATAACTGATGCACTGTACCCTTATACTCCCATTTTTTCTCCATTATCTGTCGAATAGAAAACATCTGGTCAATAGACAAAGAGTTTACTATATTACAATAATAATTTTAGATACATTTGTAAATGTTGATAGCTTTCAGAAATTTAATTAAGTTTGAACTGAATGATGGATTGTTTAGAACTGTTGATAATTCTGTTGTTATATGGAATTGATCTCGATGAAGGTGATATAGGCCTAGTGGACATTCAGAAATTAAATGACGTACAGAGATCCACTATGGCAATTGGTGCATGTTGGAGGAAGAGTTCTGTCCAGAAGATAAGCATGTGTAATTTTGGTGTGGCCAACTCGCAATCTGGTGATTATAACTTGATCTTGACGTTTAAAGTTCTGTAGTGGATAATTCATTCTGGAATGCTGTACTATTTCGTGAAGTTTGCTGGATGATGACTCTGTCCATGATGTTTGCCAATGGTTGTACAGTTTTCTGGTTATCTATTTAATGGCGTGTGTATGAGGAATAGACGTTAAGAAATGCAATGGAAGTCGTGTAGCTTCTTTTGCTGCAGCATCTGCAATTTAATTACCAGGGATGCCCTGACGAGAAGGAATCCATATTAGAGTTATTTTTCGTCCTTGTTTCATCAGGTCAGTGAGGAGCTGGTGCATTTCTTGAATTAGTAGAGAATATATCTTGAAGAGCTTGTAAACTTGACTGCAAATCAATGTGAAGAAGATAAGATTTATCAGACTCTGTTTCCGCAATATACTCTAAAGCTTTTCGATGGCGTATATCTCACACGTGAAAACTGAATAAAGAGACGGCAATGTGTACAACATCGTGTGGTCAGGGTAAACTACAGCACATCCACATCCTTGGTTAGTCTGCGATTCATCTGTGTATATGTGAAGGTAATTACAATACTGATCACATTGTTCTCTGCAAAATTGTTGGTACGTAATGTTATTCCTTTCAATTTTAACAAGGTATGTTAGATCCAGATTTATTTCAAGTAACATGATTCTCCAAGGCAGATGGGCAATGTTTTTATTTCTTTGAGAAATGAAGGGATTGGCATATTCATTTCATTGAAGTATTGTTTCAGTCTAGAAGGAAAGGGTGCTGAATGTATTTGTTGTTTATCATGATGTTCAGAGAATATAATATATGAGTTCATGCTAGGTCTAGATGAAGCTGCGATTTTAAGAGCATAGGAAATGCTAAGTTGTTTTCTTCGAATATCAAGAGGCAGTTCCAGGTTAATGGAATTACGATAAATAAATAAAATTTCCTGTAAGATTTAAGTGCGTATAATGAATGGAATGAAATAAGCTATGAATAGCAGTCAATCGTCCAATAATAATAATAATAATAATAATAATAATAATAATAATAATAATAATAATAATAATAATAATAATAATAATAATACTTACTTACTGGCTTTTAAGGAACCCGGAGGTTCATTGCCGCCCTCACATAAGCCCGCCATTGGTCCCTATCCTGAGCAAGATTAATCCAGTTTCTACCGTCATATCCCACCTCCCTCAAATCCATTTTAATATTATCTTCCCATCTACGTCTCGGCCTCCCCAAAGGTCTTTTTCCCTCCGGCCTCCCAACTAACACTCCATATGAATTTCTGGATTCGCCCATACGTGCTACATGTCCTGCCCATCTCAAACGTCTGGATTTTATGTTCCTAATTATATCAGGTGAAGAATACAATGCGTGCAGTTCTGTGTTGTGTAACTTTCTACATTCTCCTGTAACTTCATCCCTCTTAGCCCCAAATATTTTCCTAAGAACCTTATTCTCAAACACCCTTAATCTCTGTTCCTCTCTCAAAGTGAGAGTCCAAGTTTCACAACCATACAGAACAACCGGTAATATAACTGTTTTATAAATTCTAACTTTCAAATTTTTTGACAGAAGACTAGATGACAAAAGCTTGTCAACCGAATAATAACAGGCATTTCCCATATTTATTCTGCGTTTAATTAATATAATAATAATAATAATAATAATAATAATAATAATAATAATAATAATAATAATAATAATAATAATAATAATAATAACAATGAGTAGTAATAATATTTATTACATAACTTACAATTTGTATTGTCTCCTAAAACATTTTCGCTAATTTCAACAATATTTTCCATTATACCTTCGTTATTGATCTTTCAATAAAAATTAATTTATTAATAATTTCGTAAATCAAATAATTGATTGTTAAGCTTTAGCAAGAAACAGTCTTGAATTTCGAGAAGGAAATGTAATAAAATAGTAATGTTAACAATAGTAGTAATAATAATATTAATCATATTTATTATATACAATTTTTATTGTCTCCTAAAACATTTTCACTAATTGAACAATATTTACCATTATACTTTTGTTATTGATCTCTCTATATCAATTAATTTATTAATAATGTCGTAAATCAAATTGTTTGTTAAGCTTTGTCAAGAGGAAGCCTTGAATTTCGAGGAGGCAAATATAATAAAATTATCATTCTGATAATAATAATAATAATAATAATAATAATAATAATAATAATAATAGTAGTAATAATAATAATAATAATAATAATATTTTAGAATTATAGCTACAAAATTATGGAAGCCTTAGTGATTTGGTTGAAGATAAATGCACAAAATACAAGGTGGGTCAAAAGTCAATTTCCCCAATATTCATTCTTAGGTTTCATACTTTTACACATAGGCCTATATATATATCATAACTTGAATAATCGAATAGCTGGTGTAATAAGTGGTGGGTTGGCAAGCATGTTCGTGTGTCAACTGTTTTTCCGATGTCATGTCTTATTATTGTTGTTCTTTTGTTTTATTGTGTTGGGTTGCCTCTCTATGCAATAACTGCTAGTTTCTTGTAGATATGGGAAAAGTTATTTTCTCGTAACAGTTCCAACTGTTCCAGTTCCATGAAAATACTAGGTTCCAAATAACAGTTCCAAAATAACAGTACCACCATATATTTTATAGCCTACGCCGATATATATATATATATATATATATATATATATATATATATATATATATATATATTTAATGTGGAAACTGTACCAAAATAAAACACACCAGGAATGAACGAAACTCCTCCAGAGTCAAGTCCCTAAATTCAGTTCTGTCATTCTGTGAAGCGTGTGACACAATTTATTTTTGTTAAAACCCTTTAGTCAAAGTAGTTTATGCAAACATTTGGGTAAAAAGGCAATAGTATAAGTCGAGGGCCATGAGAAAGTCCAGAAGTCATACTGACAGTATTGACACCACGAAACCAGTTACGTTATACACGTATTAATGTAAGACGCCAGTTCAGGATAAAAAGTTGGTATTTATTTTGTCCCTGAAAATTGTTAAAAGTAGCCAGATCTAGTGACAAAGTCGGTAAAATGATAACACTGCAGCAACGGTTGTCATAATGTAGTTCCATACACGGCCGACTTGATGCTAGCTTCGCTTCACCTTTGAAAGCGAAGGTATCATCAAGTCGGCCGTGTTCCATAACATCGAGTATATTGTAACATGTAACAGCAAGTATTTTGTATAACAGGTACAGTACCACTAGTATGCAATGTAACAGTGTTGGTTTGGAACAGGCCGTTACGTTATTTTATAGTCATGACTCATAATGTAGTTCCATAACATCGAGTATTTTTTGTAACAGCAAGTATTTTTTGTAACAGGAGTATTTAGTGTAACAGTGGAAGAGCCACGTACTACTAGTACGTAATGGAACAGTGGTATTTAAGAACATGTACGGACGCTAAATGGTCACATACTTGTGATGCAGTACGATGTCATAATGAGTCGAGATGTGAATTCCTGGAAATGAAATCTTTTCTAATGCTAAATTGAATTCGTAGATCAGGTTTGTTCGAAGCAGGATATGTAATGTAATTTTAAATTATTTGTAAATTGGTCACGAAATCGAAATGGATCCCAGTGGTAAATAAAACCTAACCTATTCTTCCTCTTCTGCTCAGCTGAAGGTCACAGTAGTGTTCAATTTCTCCAAAAATGCGTAAATAAAAGCTATAATAATTTTTGCCGTGCTAAAATTCATATTAATAATGTATCGTCATGAAGAATAATAATCTCATTGTAATGAAATATGAAAATTTACCGTTGTACTTTTTTAAACAAAAGAACTTCAATAATACAGTCATGTTTCAACAGATTTTAGTTTAATTTCAAGAATTGGCAATGAAACTAAAACTGTAAAATATTTGGAAATAAAACATAACCTATATATTTTCATCTCCTTGATAAAATTCACAATGTAGTTCCTATAATACAGGCATTATGTTATTTGATAGAATCCTATACTTAATTAACATCAGTTCCAAGATAGTGTGTACATTTTTTAAAGGCTATCTTCGTATCTTTACTATTTATCTTTTACTTTAGTTTCCAACATTTATTTCAATACGACGAAAGGATTCCTAATTCTGCTTTCAAACAGTGGCGCCAACTTATATGGGCTCGTGGAATCCGAGCCCACCCAATAATTTATCGTGAGATTTATTTAACTTAAGGCTCGTCAAATGTTTGAGCCCACCTACTGTTTTTCAAAAGTTGGCGTCACTGCTTTCAATAGTACCAAACATGTTCCGTTCTGTGGAACAGGCGTTGTCATAATGTAGTTCCAAAGTGAAACGAGTATTTGTAACCGCAAGTATTTCGTACTAGGTCAGAGCAACACTGTTATTTTGGAACATAGTGTTCCAAGGTGCTGTTACTTTTTGGAACAGTTCCAAACAAGGAACGGTTCCAAAATAACTGTTACGTTATTTTTTCCCCACCTCTAGTTTCTTGCAATGAATCGCAAATTAACTACAGAATAATGTGTTTTTGTGCTAAAACGTTGGTGGAAGCACAGTAAGAACACATTATGTATCGGGAAACAAGGCTTCCATTTTGAACAAAATCTGTAAAGGAATGCATAGTCAAATGTAAACTGAATGTATTAAATGTAAGGAAGTGTTTGGGGAAAGCGACTGTATAATGACAGAGAAGAATGACTTGAAATTGACATTTAACGGGAGTTGACCTTTAATTATGACGTCATTAGGAGTATTTCGAATCACACTTGGAACTTTGGAAACATGTAAAGTAGGTTAAGCTTATTAGGATTCATTTAAGAGAAACGAAAAATCCATTTTTGTCCAAAAATATCATATTTTCTTTATGGGTGTCCTTGAACTGAAAACTTGGTTGCTCATGAAGGGCTATGTTATAAATAGTATTTACATTTCTCAACCATAAAATATCACGAAAATATTCAGCAAGAATAACGACATAAATACCCTTGAAAATAAACGCTTCCGCTCAAGTTGAAAACTGGACTGCGTATAAAATGGTATAGGATATTATAAACAGTGTTAATAATATTCTTGATCTCAGAGTCCAACATCCACTCTCAAGAGGACACGTCATTTGAAGGGGCCTAGGCATCGAGAAGGAAGACAGGCATTATTTGTGAATCAAATGTCAGATATCATCCAAAGTTATTTGAAGAGAGAAGACAGTGACGTATTACATGGTGCTTGCAATTATGAGTAACTCTTCGTCACGCTACATCATTGTTTCAGACGTGTTTGTGTGTGAGAGCGCGATGCATTTGCGTGTTAATTACTCAAAAACTTCACCGCATATCAACCTTTGCTCTTATATTCCTACTGTCAAGGATTTAAGCTTCATGCTTGCTGATGACGCTCTACACGCAAAGGTCTCATAACATGGCATTCCATTGTTATTATGATGGTATGTGATGATTGTTATTTTATTATTATTATTTCATTCATATTCAAGGGAGATCTGTTTTATGGAGATAAAGTATACATTATTCTTACGATGCTCTACGTAAGCTATACAGGATGGACTCTATCTGTGGCCGGGAGGAAAAAGGTCTTAAGTCAGTTTTTTATGAAAATGAGATTTTTATATATTCTGAAAGCGGAAACAATTCTCTACAATCTGGTAAAACGACTAAAGTCAAATAAGACTCCTGACTGGATTTATAGAGCGTTACAAAATGTCCTAAGTACTTTTTGAATCGAGCACACACAGAATAAAGGGCTTAAGAATATTTAATACTTTATTCCTTACAAACCTTCACATGTTTACTTTCCATGCTTCCCTATTAAAAAGGTCTAACTTGTATTTTAGCCATTTTATCACATACTGATGCCCTTTCCTTTTAAAACTTTAAGCACCAGGTAAACAGTCCTATATTTGTTTAAGACCCATTTTGCATTCCCAATAATTTACATTTCTCATTTATTTTGACATGAAAAAGGTTTTATGCTTAAATAGTCCCTTCTACTCAGTTTGGCTTCTAGTCTTAAAAGGGCTTAAGTGCGGCTATTTTTGAAAATAATCAAGAAAATTGTTAAATGAGCAACATTATCTATTTTAGAAGACATAGAGACAATAATATCCAGGAAAAACCTCTTAATTAAAAAAACTCTATAATTGACACCAATTTCAATCTTTCTACTGTTTTCCTGAAAAGTATAAAATTTTTCTTAAGACCTTTATCCTCCCGGCCACAGGTATGTACTGTAATGTCACTAATTTCAAAGGTTTGTTCTTTGAAACATTAAAAAAAAAGAAGTTTAATATAATTTTGCTTACCTTTCGAGAAAAGAAATTATATTAAACATTTCACAGCTATGTCGGGAAAGCCATTGATTGGATTATGCTCAGTCAATTGAAGAGCGTAGTGTATTATGATAATAAATGATTGAAAGAATTTTAGTTCTTCTTATTCTTCTTCTTCACTTCATGGTATAGACAACTGCCCGTTCCGGCTTCAAAGGTCACTCCATCGTTTCATCGGTCGTCCCTGATCTCTTCGTCCTTTTGGTTTATAATTTACTGCTTTCTTAGGAAGTCTGTAGTCGTCCATTCTCTCTACATGTAATTTGCAATCTTGTCTGTAATTGTCTATTTTATCAATAAGTGGGCATACTCCTAGTTCCTGCCTAGTATCTTCATTTCTAATTCTATCTAATCTCGTGCATCCTTTTACTTTCCACAAGAATCTCATCTCTGCCGCTTGTATTTTACTAACTTCAGGTTTTGTTGTAACCCAGCTTTCATTTCCACATAAAAAGAGTAGGGACACCCATTACATTGTAGAATTTCATAAGATTTTTAGTTTTGTCCTTTAAATATGCAGAAATTTGACCCGAACAAATGTAACTTTTCGTTCTGCAAAATAATTTTTCAGTGTTACATTTTGTTCGGATCAAATTTCAAAGCTAAGAATTTTGGCATTACTATAACAAAAAACAAAAAAATTATAGATTAGCCTATCAATATAGGAATAGAATAGAAACGCACTAATGATGATGAAACCCCAATTATTTTATTTCAGTTTCGACTTCATTCAGTAAAATATCTCATTTCATTAACATATTTTTTTAATTGGTTACTTTATGACTCTTTTATCAACTGCTATGATTATCTAGCATTTAAATGAGGTGAAAGTGATAATGCTAGCGATATGAGTCCAGGATTCAGCGCCGAAAATTACCCAACATTTTCCCTAAGGATATATGTAC
Organism: Periplaneta americana; assembly: GCA_025594305.2. Classification (NCBI taxonomy): domain Eukaryota; kingdom Metazoa; phylum Arthropoda; class Insecta; order Blattodea; family Blattidae; genus Periplaneta; species Periplaneta americana. Next base: position 22,428,798 of record JAJSOF020000003.1, on the reverse strand, counting down.
GTGAACGACCACAAATATTATCAGAAAATGCAGGCTCTAAATTTCTAAAATTTTATAAGAAAATGAACTCACAATTGGACAAAAATTACAATGTACCACAACAAGACTTATTAGAACTTAAATATCTGATAAAAGTATAAAAAAGATTGCTAATAATATTTTTTAGAATCCACTTTTTATTTTAAATTAAATTTTCCAAAATTTGAAAATTTTCACAAATATTATTTCATAACTCCACAACGATTAGAGATAGAATTCTGAAATTTTGTACACTGATTTAACATGCATTTAAGCAAAAGGTAGACTGCAATAATGCCCATTTCTTTGAAAATAGAAAAATTAGGTCACAAAACATTATGTAAATTTTAATATATTTTATATAGGACAAACAAAAAATTAATTGTATTAAAATAAACAACTCTACATGTCTGAGAGTAGTATACTTTTCAGAAATAAGTGTTTATTACATGCAGGAAAAATATTAAAGCTGTTAGAGAGACCATAACAATGTTATGGTTACCAAATGTTGTAACTGCAGAATTTTTTTTTCGTACTTTGATAAAACTGGTTTGAAAAATAATATTAGTAACCTTTTTTATACTTGTATAAGATGTTTAAGTTCTAATAAGTCTTGTTGTGGTACCTTGTAATTTTTTTCCAATTGTGAGCTCATTTTCTTATAAAATTTTAGAAATTGAGAGCTTGCATTTTCTGATAATATTTGTGGTCGTTCACGTACATATAGGGGGCTACCCTTAATGGGTTGAGGGAAAACCTCGGAAAAACCTTAACCAGGTAACTTGTCTCAACCCGGATGTGAAGCCGAGTTTCATTACCATCCGATATTGACTGCGACTTGTCCATCACAAAGGCCTTACTGGGACTCGAACCTGATCCTCCTGTGTGAAAGGCTGATGACCTACAGCTAGACCTTGCAGCTGGCGCCGGCGTAGGAGCGGAAAAGTGTTACGGTTTCAGAACGGTCATTGGTGCGTTCCAAGAATATATAAGCATAGCTTTATTGAATTGAAATAGGCAAGTCACCAGGAAACTGCTCGATAAATTATATCCACGATGAGGGCGTAGTCCCAGCGCAGCCTCTTGATTCGCCGCCAGGGTGAGGTCGCACGTCCCTCCTCATTTCACGTTTGATATTAATAGTTCAAAAAAGACATTTATGAATGCAGCTAAAAAAGGGACGCATCACAAGAGGTGTGTTCGAGGTCGTCAAGCATGAACCAGTCTTCTGTAGTAAACTGTCTGGCGGCCAGCCGTAGGCTATTCTTACTAGATATTCCACGCTACCAGCTGTAAACACACTCGGAGCACAGTTTGGAATGTGCACGTACTAGCGTACATGTAAGATCCCCATAAATCTGACAGTTTTGATATATGGTATTATTGCATTGAAAACAATGATGCATGTTGTCCTTGTTGTTATTATCAGTTGATTGTAGCACAGTCTAGTATATACAGTCGCGAAGCTCAATACGTAGTAAATATGCAAACATTAGATAGTTGCTCACCACTAGAATCGCTAATATCGCCTCATTACAGGCAATGCAAAATAGTACCGTCACAGTCTATTGTTTCTAGCACCTCAAAACTCAAGCTTCGTGACTGTATATAGTAGACTGTGATTGTAGGATGAAAACACAGCTTATTTTGTGTAATTTTCTAAATTTAATCAATAAGAATGATTTACATTCTCTCTTAAAGGGTATACATCATTTTAAAATAATTCAATACACAAACACAACTATTACATGAAATGCTCCATAAGTTTTTGTAGCTTTATTTTCTTCAGCTCTAATCAACAACAACAATAATCCAGGTTGCCAGGCGACGATAGGAAAGAAAATATGCAAAAACAAATGAATGAGGTGTATAAACAATTCAATGCTCTTTCATAAGTATAAAAAATAATAATAATAATAATAATAATAATAATAATAATAATAATAATAACAATAATAATAATAATAATAATAATAATAATAATAATAATAATGATTTATTTAACCTGGCAGAGTTAAGGCCATACGGCCTTCTCTAACACTCAACCAGGAGTAAAAATGCGATACAAAAAACAGTACAAATTTACAAAGTACACTACAATTTTACACGCAAAACTGAATTAATCATAATATAATGTAAACAAGAAGTCAGTAGAAATCAGACATAATATATAACATACAGAAAGAAAGGAAAAAGCATAATAATATGTGAAAAGCAGGTCAAAATAAATGAGACATACAAAGTATAAAAAAATGACAATTATTGATAATAATAATAATAATAGTAATAATAATAGTAGTAGTAGTAGTAGTAGTAGTAGTAGTAGTAGTAGTAATAGTAGTAGTAATAATAAAATAGTGCAGTACAAAGCATACAATGAATACAATATTTTTAGGCACACACAGTAAGGAAAATTATGATTAGGGCCTATATATAGCTCAACTTATCACATTATAGATATACCATTATCGGAAAATATGAAAACAAAAATATAAAATAAGTTAAATATCACTAGAACATAAAAAAATGTGAATACGTGGAAACATGCAATACAACACTTGTCATAATAGTTAGTTTGGCAACTCGTCGTAAGAATAGGGGTGCCATTTAAAATTTCAAAGTGGTGGTGAGTTGGGGGTAGGCCTAAGGGGTGAAATCTAAAATGCAAATAAGTCTGGTTTCAGATTCCCCCTCAATATCTAAATTAACGTGTTTTTTTTGTTTAAATTGAATTCAATTTAAATAATTAGTTATTTAGACTGGGAAGCTTTGAAATGAAAGCCCTGTATATTATCAATATTATAAGGACAACAATAATGTGAAACAATATTTGCAGGCATTTTCATATCATATGCAGCTGCATCCTGCTGACCCCAGTGCACCAGAAAATTAAAAACTAAAACCTGTTACAGAATATTGTAAATTTTACCGACATTTCATTGTTAAATTATTAATCCACATTTAATAAATGTTATTCCATACATGTAATAACTCCGGACATTTTTATAAAGGCCATTTAATGACTGTAGCTAGATATTTTTGATACTGGACATTTAAAATAATGGTCATTTAAGGGGAGAGGATGGTATTTTTAAAAACTTTTTTTCTATTTGGTGTAAAATATTAATTTTTTGTATGTAGAGAGCTCATAGCTGTGGCAACTCAACCAAATAAAAATATTTAAAAAAATTATTTGGGGGCCCAAATTTGAAAAAACATATACCCAATGCAGGATTGTACTAAAACCGATATATCTAAAACGGTTTTAAAGATAGATTCAAACAGTTTTTTGCAATGTATATGCAAAAGCATGTTCTACAAACTGTCTGTAACAGAATTTTAATATTAGTCCCTACGTTTGTACAATAAACAATTCATATTTAATAACAATTTTCTGTTTTCCTTTCTTGCAAACAGACGGACGTATTTTTAAAATGAAATCAATTAAAATTCTGTTACAGGGAAAAGTTTCCTAATAGTCTAAAGAATGTATTTTTAAATTTCATGCATGTATCTTTAATAGTTCAGAAATTATATCCATTTTTGTCTGGCAATGTAGCAAAAAAAAAAATGAAGTGTGACTTAAAAATCCATAGCGCAGGAAGTTTAAAAATGACGTCTCAACATCCGATAAGGGCACAAATATCCACAAAATGTTATGCAATGCATTCCACACATATCAAAGGGTATTTTAAAGAATTTTTTTTTTGAAAATTTAATTTATCGGAAACAACAATAAAAGTGGGCGAGTGATTTAAAAATCCATAACGCAGGAAGTTTAAAAATGGCGACACAACATCCGATAAGGGCACAAATGCCCACAAAATGTTATGCTATGCATTCCACACATATCACAGAGTATTTTAAAGTTTTTCTTTTTTTTTGAAAATTTACTCATTTTTCACCAAAAATACCATCCTCTCCCCTTAATGACTGTAGACGTATTTCATACTGGACATTTGATAATTAAGATATTTGATTCTGGACATTTTTGCAGTGGACTAATCGACTGTACTTTATTTCCCTTCCAAAGGAAGGCATGATATGCATTTCTCTCCTGTCTGGTTCGAACCCGCGATTCCCTAATTCAACAGCTGGCATACTACCCGCAGTACCACAGAGAACGGTTTGCATAAATCTAAATTAAACTACAGTTATGAACCGCTCTGGGCTGAGTGCCCGGCACAGTAGTCTGTGAGCACGCACGAAGCATCAGGTGTTGCATTGCCACGAGCCGGAAATAAAAGCGACTATAAACACTTTATTCTAACCGCGTGATTCGAGATTTCGTTAAGTAAATAAAATACCGCTTTAAGATAAGCTTCTATTGCCGACACATCTGCCAACCTCTGGAAGTCACAATAGGTATAAGGCTGTACACAGGGGTGTATTTAGGCCTAGGCAGACTGCCTAGGGCGGCAAATTTGAGGGGACGGATTTTAAGCTACCATATTACTGTTAATTTATTTTATATTTTTAAAATTTTGTTCTATATTCTTTAAAAGAGTACATGAACTTAAACGCACAATGAATAGGATATGAGTAACATTGGCAACAGTCAGTTCAAATTTAATTAACGGTCTGCCAACGGAAAAAGGACAGTTTTTCAATAATAATGTCACAATGCGATCAAAGCACTTTTTTCACCGTGAGAGTGTCACGTGATAACATTAAAGAACTTACTGGTATTATATTACGATACGTTAGGAAGGCAAATATCGTTGCTCGCTATCATAAGCTTTGTGATGAGAGACGCCGCTAACTCTGTCATAAGAATTATCAAGACTCAATAATGGCCATTCAGACTTCAATTCAAAGAAAAACCCGCCAGCCATTGTAGCAGCTGGACGCTTGTCAGTTCAGTTTAGGGATGGAAGGTTATTCGAAAATAACCGGTTATCGGTTAACCGGTTATTTTAAAATTAATTTAACGTGAAGGAAATTATTTTCCAGTTTTTTTTTTAACATTTTAAAGTCAGCAAATTAGTCTGGAAAGCAAAATGAGAGGTTATTTACAATAGAAATCAAATAACAATTAGCAATCTACTGTAAACTAACCAGAATATAGTTGAATGAACATCATTAAGTGCTGAAGATCATCAATGACGTCCTTAAAATAATAAATAATAATAATAATAATAATAATAATAATAATAATAATAATAATAATAATAATAATAATGATAATAATAATAAGGGGCTATGAAATTGCATTTAGTTAATTATTTCACTCACAGTGTCGTAATTAAGATAAATAAAAAATAACACAAATTCCATAATTATTACAATAATCTTCATTAAGACATATTCCGATGGGTAATCTATTCTCCTGCGAGTATAACCAATAAATTAAAGTCAAAATTTCTCGCCGTTTCAAATGCTCCAATACTCGCAGATATTATATTATAAGCCAATAAGGGAAAGTCGGCGATTAAGATAGGCATAGGTTATTGACAATTTAATTCATTCATTTGACATCTATGGACAGATGAAGTAAGGCAGTAACCTCCATCCTATCTAGGAATGGCCTACGGGACAATTTTTATACAGAGTATGTTACATAGAGTGCATAATAATAAAAATAAACTATGTTCGACTGATGTTAAATTTGAGATAAGCTTAAAATATATTTGATTCAGTATTTATTTAAAAAAATAACCGGTCGTTCGGTAATTGAGGAAAATAACTGGTTATCAGGCTAAACCGGTAATTAACCGGTTAACCCTATGAAAATAACCGGTTATTTTTGGCCATCCCTAGTTCAGGTTAATTTGAAACAGTAAAGAGTGCAGTCGTTTTGTACGTAGGTGATTTATATTTTAATATTCATTATAATGAGTGACAGTCGGAAAAAGCTAAGTGGTTCTTAGTACCGGAAATACTTCTGATTGAAGTTCTGGCTGATATGCAAATCTATTATCAGGCATACATCTCAGTTGACGATATGTGTCAGAGGAAGAATAATTGTTCGTATGCATCTGAAGTCTGATTAGTGTAATATGTAGCTAGTGGTCGATGTATGCAATGGAAGAGGAAAGGAACTGATCACCCTACCCCATTATCTCCTGGCCTAGTTGCCTTATGAGTGATGCCTTGATGGTGTCACTTGTGGGGTCCAGACCTGTCTTCGGACAGTTGACTATGCAACAATACTGGAAACTCGCGAAAGACAAGGCAATAAAAAAAGAGGAAATTGTGAGAAAAATTAAAAAAATAGATGTGCTATTTAAAAACCAAACATAACCAGCTTGTTCCAGTTCGAGTCCATATACATCAGAGAATAATAATGTGGCGAACAGTACCGGAAATAGTGGAGTGTGTGTTTTATCTGAGTCAGGCGTTTCCGATATTATAAACGGTAATAATGACGCTGAATCAAATATTTCAGTTGATCCAAATGACGCATATGGGGCGAAATAAGGGACGGAAATATTTTTCTCTGTCTAGAAGCGCCAAGTAGCTAGATTCGCCCCTGGCTGTACAAAACAGTCCTCAATCAACAGTGCGTGGAATTTATTTTCGTTTTCTTGCTGTTGCTATTCAACAAAGGGACAATCCTGGACGGAACTACATTCTAAAGCTTGACGTATGTAGAGGAAGCGAAAGAAAATGCTACCACATATAGTCCTTAGCAGCGTTGCCAACCTGAACACGAGAGCGTCGGCTACAAACATCCCGAAATTCAGCTACGAAAACTGAAATTAAGCTACGCTCAAAACTTTAAGAATTTGCGTATATGGTTCATTGTTATTTGAAGTCGGAGTACGGTTATTTTTGCGGACTAGGCGACCCCTAATAAAAACTCTGCTGTGTGCCGGGAAGTTCACAAACAAAGGAACTGTCAGGTTTACTTTTGTTGGGTAGGCGACCCCTAATAAACCGCCTGACGGGTGTCTGCAAATTCACAAGTACAGAAATTGTCTGTTAGGTTAATAGGCGCTATTCACATAATAGGAAAATAAAACTGAAAATAGCAATGCTATCCTTGCCATAAATGCGGGTCACATTGTTCAGAATTCAATCTGTGACACAATGTTTCTACCGGTATGTTTTCATAACTTTAATGAGGAAGTGAGGAAATTCTGGTGGGTATTAGTATGAGAAAATAAATTTGTTAAAAGTGTTTACACATAAAATTTGAGTATTCACAGATGGTCGCTCGATCGAATCTCAATTCGGCTACATTTTGACATTCGGCTACGACCATTCTGCTACAAGCTACATGACTAAAAATCAAGCTACGTTTAGCCGAATTCGGCCACGGTTGGCAACGCTGGTCCTTAGTCTGTTTTGCAACTCTTGTTATAGGCATCTAACAAACAAAACTCGGTGCTCAGAAACCAGCGGGCGTGACTGTCTCGCGCAGATGACGTATGCTCCCTTTCCCAGCATGCTCCCCGTCTCCAATCACACCACCGACACTGTGCGCATGCGCACGTATTATCTTCTTGTGCTGGACTGAACACGTGTTATTGCTACAGAGTCAGGGAGTCACATAGCATTTTATATTAAACTAGTGGCTTGTGCAGCAAATGCTGCAAACTAAGTTCATTAGACGTTCAATAAACATTTTTCAGATTTATTTTCAATGAAGAATACCAGACATTCGGAACGTTATTTGCTTCCATAACAATGAAAGATACTCTCTCTTGAGCCAATACTGAAGAGAACCACGCATATAAATATCTACACCACACCGCCATTAAATATATGAAAAAGACCCAACCCCACTTGATTAATAACTACAAAACTATTTGATTTTTAATAATATTATTATCTTACGTAAGTTTTATAGCTTTCAGTAACATATACTATATAGCCGCCACTCAGTAAAATATAGAAATCAAAATCTAATTTAAGTTATTTTCTACATCTACTTATATAACCCCAAAACGTTTCACTTTCATATCATCAATATAGCATTAATATGTATAATTAATGAAAAATAGTCACATCATGGCATTAACTACAATAATATTTCATTTCTAACGGTAATAATGTCATCAAACCACCTCAAGTTTTGTAGTTTTTAATATCCAATACACAGCCGTACCCAGAAAATTACACACCACAGAATCGAACCTGTAAATTATTTTAGTAAGTTAAGTTTTTAATAACCAATTTAATTTTAGCTCTAAATATGTCAGCATTCTTGCAGATCATGGCCTTCATGTAATATTTTTTACTGTAGTATGTGTTTTGTTTTATTCTGAAATGCAATACGGCCGACTTGATGCTCGCTTCGCTTCTCCTTTACGAAAAAGCGAAGGGAATATCAAGTCGGCCATGAATGCTATTAGCTAGTTCTCAAAACTGACGACAGATGGATTTTGGAAAATAGGAAAATTATGTTTAAAAATTGACATTTCACTGAAAACTACTATTTTTCCGAAAAAAATTTGAGTTCCAAGCTTCAAAATGAGGGGTCATTTATTAAAATCCGTCCAGCCGTTTTCCCGTAATTTCCATTACCAGTTCAAATTATATATATAGATATTAATTTAAATATTTAAAATTTAAATATGAGGACAGTTCCAGTGAAGATAGATATCGATTGTGACTTAGAAAGAGACGATGTTGACATCTTGTAATGTTATATTCACTTAATTGGTTATTGTTACAGCTGCTCTTTGGCTCTTTGAGTGCACATGTCCGCAACCGTAACAGTAGCTGCTTATCAAAAAACCTGCCTACTGCAGGGGGAGGGGTTAGGAGGGGTATAGCATGCGCGGCGCGAGGAGTCTGAGCTGAGTTTTGCTTGTAGGATACCTACAGATAGGCCGTCTCTTACACTCCAACAGGTCACAGATACACGGAGAATTATTGTATTTATTTATCTATCATCATTCCAGGATAGATGTTACATTAGATTCCTTCCAAATCTTCAGTCTCTTTTTCTAGATCACAATTTACTAATTCGGCCCTAAACTCTGCTAGTTTCATCTAATTCGGCATCAACCTGTAAGCTAATTCGGCATCAACTTGTAAAATAATTCGGCCCCATCAACAACAATATTTTCCTTCTAATTTTATACAAACTTAGAACTTCAGCACTGGTATAGTTACAAATTTTGTTAGTACATTTTCATAATGTTTAGGTATATTTGTATTAGTTATTTTTGTTAAAATGTCGGTTTAAAATGTGTTGAATTTATTGTTAAGTGGTGCATTCACCCGTCACCCACATCGGACGAGGTAGCATAAAAATTGAAATCCCAAACAAAAGTTGATTTCCGAAAATAAGTCCAAGTAAATAACATAAACTGCCAAAAATACTGGTGGTAGAACATAAATAACTGAAAAAATAAGTTAAATGTCTTTTTTTTTATCCAATGCCACCAGGTTGTCTTTTCGACATTTCTGCTCTTCTCTCCTGGCCGTGGCTTAGTTGTAACCCACTTCTGAGGTTGGGGCGCCTGGAAGGCGGAGTTACATTACCCCGATGATGTGATAGGATGATTATGATAATGTGGTGCCAGGAGAGGTCTTAAATCTAAACTTAACCTAAATTCCAGACCATGGACGAACACAGGAATAATCCCCTTTAAGGAAAAATTCCTTTGCTCAAACCGGGAATCGAACCAGGGACCTCATGAACTATAGCCAGAAGCTCTGACCACTAGACCATGGGGCTGGTCAATAAGTCAAATGTTGTTTTACTGTAAATGTCATGGTTTTCCTAGAGTCTAACTTTTTTCGAAAAGAGAATAAGACAGTCACTATTTAGGCTACTTTGCCCGGTATGTAGGCTGAAGCAGTGGTTTGTTACTCTGTTGTGTATTGGTATGTGTTAGGAACAAGGTCATTGGCAATGGCATTTACGTTCAGTCGAAATGTAAACAAATAATTAAACTACTATCAATCTTAAAAACATGGTGTTATATAAACTAAAAATAAAATTATAAGATATAATTAAGTTCCACGGCATATTTTGTTCAGTAGACCGATATGTACTGTCTATATAATTTTAACAGTTTATATCGTTAACACCTTGTATAAACCATCCATCGGCGAACTTTCTCGCTGTCATAACTCCGCCGAATGTGCAGCAGGAAGAAAGCTGCTTTCACTAAAGCAACTCGAAGACCGAGTCACTGAGGTGAGGGTCAGTCATAGCGGCTAGCTGCGGGAAACCTGTGTATCGCCAGTGAACGTGACGGGAGTCTACTACGGGTGTTTAAAACCGGAGGTCCTTGACTCTGATGTTGCTCCGAAGCGAATGGGGATATTTATCAGTGGCGAACAGTGGCGGCTTCTCAAGGGAGTTGCAGGTTTGTACACCCCCCAGTAATGTTCCTAATCTCCCGGCTTTGTTATTATTAAAAATATAATTTTATTTTACAATTTTCATTCATGACTATCTGCAGCTGGCGTCTTGTTTTGTACGTCTGCAGGAGCCTCCGAGCCTCTTGGTTTGCAAAGATGTTGAAAACCTAGGAAAGGTAGTTTATAGAGATGTTCGGCTAATGCGGGGACAGGGGGTTAGAGGCGTGGTCTACTGCTTTCCTCATTGAGAACGGTTTGTCGCACTCCCTGACATGGACACCAACGTCAGTGCAGAAGAAACTAAGTTCACTGGGAAAGTACCAGTTTCAACTAGACATTTGTCCTAAGTAATAAGCAGGGAACGGATTTATATGGACTAAAAATATATGAAATATGTAAATATATATGTAGTTATTTTTACCAAAATATGGAATTAAATATGGATTTTTACCAAAATATGGAATTAAATATGGACTTAAAATTATAAAAAAATGACTATGTACGTTAAATATTGGTACATTTTAATCAAACTAAACAAAAATATAATGGACGTACCTTATCTTCCAATGTAGTTTCAACAAAACACAATTTTTATTGTCTGTTACCATAACAATAGGTTACAAACATTTCTTTCAAGTGCTGAAAAGTGAATCTTCTTCTATTGTCTCTGAGGATAGATTTATACTGACTAAAAGAGCGTTCGACGTCACAAGAAGTAACTGGTACATAATTCAATTTCACAATGTCTGCTGGGGATAAGTCCAAGTTAATCTTCACTGTTGATTCACCACTCATCACAGCAACAACCTTTTGTAGTTCTTCATATCCAGGGTTTTTGAAAGTACAGTGTCCACCTTAGCTCTTACTGCATCTGCAACTTTACCTCTACCACGATTCAGTTGTTCCACAGTACTATTTATAATTTCAAAACTTTCAGATAGTGAAAGGTGCCTATTTTGGAGACTTTTGAGCGTTTTTATGATGCATGAAAATGTATGCTGAATGTGAGCTAAGTCATTCTTCACACTTATGTCACAGGTAACTGTTTTCGCAGTATCAATTGAGACTGCATCTTCAGAGTCCAATGCAAGGAGAACATTGTTAATAGAGTCTATATGTTCGGCATAATATTCAACTGCTTCTAGCCATGTACCCCATCTAGTTAAAATTGGCTTTGGTGGCAATGGAATTTCAGGGTACATTTCTTTCAACACGTTAACTCTACTGGGAGCTTTGAGAAATACTTTTTCACTGATGAAATCAACAAATCTACTTTAGGAAATTGTCTCTGACCACTTCTGCCACACGATGAAATGCATGCGCCACACAAGTAAAATGAGTCAATTTAGGATATACAACAGATAATGCTTGTCCAGCTTTGACCATATAAGGGGCAGCATCGCTAATAAAGAATAACACATTATCGTACATAATACCCTTTGGCCACAGGATACCCATAGCTTCGTTGAACAGTTTAACTATAGTTTTGTTATTGCACTTTTCTAGAACATCACAATGTAAAAGAATTCGTTCAGAATATTGTTCACTTAACAAACCGATAACTACATTACCAACAAGTCTACCTTCTTTGTCGGGAGTCTCATCAATGGAAACCCAAATTGAACTATCTTTAATTTCATCTCTTATCTTCTGTATTGTCTCATCGTAGATGGATGGAGCATACGTCTTCCTAAGTGTTGACTCATCCGGGATTGTATGTTGAGTATATTTTTCAAGGAATTCCCTGAAGACCTTATTCTTTAGTTTGTAGAGAGGAATATCAGCAGAGATGAGAGAACGGCACAGGTCGATGTTAAACTCAGATCTTACATTCGATGTTGTTGGTTGTGTTAAAAACAATTGTCTCTGCTTGGAATTTAGTTGTTTGTTGGCCTGATGTTTACTAGTTGTAATGTGTTGTTGCACCAGGAACTTTTGTGTAGATGATACTGCACACTGACACAAATTACAAAATAATATTTTATTGTCAGTTGATAAACCATCTTCTTTAAATTCTGAAATGTAACTTGTTAGTTTTGATTTTAAATTGACTGAATGACGTACTTTTGGCATATTTACCGTCTTTATAGTATGATTTACAAAACTGAACCTATGTGTACTCTGACTGGCATTTAACTGTTGAGCTGCACAACTGAAGTCTGTTAAAAATTTTAAATTAAATTAATACAGTTTTGTAACTTACTTTCCCATTGTTGATAGGACTGCTAATTTTCAAATAACTCTGATGTTAAAGGGATTACTGAACATGTGTTTAAATCTCTATTGTTGAAATGTATTTTTAAAAGTTAATGGAATTTTGTTTTGTTTTATTGTTAAACCTAATATAATATGGACTGTTTTATATGAAATATGGAAAATATATGGAAATTAACGAAAATATGTACTAAACTCTAAAATATGGAAAAATATGGAAAATAAAAGTAGGATTTTTCAACCCTACACATTGTGAAACATAAAGATAATGCAAAATATAAATTATATTAGCTTTATAAGTAAATATGTATTTACATATAAATCCTTTCCCTGGTAATAAGCATGAAAAATGTATCCATTCGGCTTGTGCAATGAACAGTCGCATATTTCGCATATTACTTTCTCAATCTACACGCACACAAACGGCACAATATATAAAGGAGCTTTTATTTTGCTTTAAAGTTCTAAGAGTTGTCGTTCTGACAAGAAGTGCTGCTATCTCCTGACAGCCTACGAAAGCTGCATTTGAATTTTATGAACGAAAACGTTGCACTTGGTATTCTGTGCTCAAATGTTTTTCATGAGGGTAAATCGCAATATAGAGAGCTCAGCCCACGCCCCTTCCACTTTTGGACTTTCTGTATGAATAGGTATGCTTGTATTTAGTCATTTTACTTATTAATTGCATATAAATAAGCTTTATATGTATGCACCCTCAGGTATACACAGTTTTAAACTTTAAAGTAAAGTATGTTTAACTCCTCTTCGATATCCGTTGTGCACCACCATATTTTCAAACCACCAGCCGCCACTGGTGGCGAAGCTCTTATAGGTACCCATGAGTGAAATTACGAAATTTTAAACTATAAAAGCTACATTTTTCAAATTTGTACCGTAGGTGTAGGCTGTACTAGGCTAATGTAACTAAGGAACTCACAAAATTTATGGGCAGTTTAATTGGGGGCGAGTAACTTGAAAAGTCCCTTACGTAGACCTCTAACATTTTTTTTCGATCTCATAATTTATGAATAGGCTCACACATATACTTCCTTAAATAGCCCTGGGTTTCAATGTAGATTCATTAGATAAGCCTCTAAAATTTTTAAAATATTGTGTAATTTTTTCTATATATATATATATATATATATATATATATATATATATATATATAATATATTAAGAAATTGAAAAAAGAACATATCTATTGAAATTGTATTCACCATAAAACCCAGAGCTATTTTTATTCACTACATATTTGTAATCTTAAATACCAAGTTTGCAAAATCTGCTTCGTACGGAGCATTTTATGGGAATGAAAATGATGAAAATTTAAAGTGTGAGATAGATAGAATGATAGAATAGTCTATTTTAATACGTTAGGCCTATTCATAATAAAATCCTCCTGGTTCACCAGTGAACCTATGACAATATCTAACAATCAAGATAGCGCGGTATACTGAAACAGAAGTACATTAAAATGCAAATAAATCCGAATTACTCAGTACAGTGCAAAACTGAGCGTGTCGCAGACCTTGACGCGTAAGTTTGAGAGGAACCGGGGAGGGGATGTCGATTCGCTATATCTCCGTGCTAAACGAGGCTAGCCTTGTAGCCTATCGTCACAATAATACGTCGCGCTATATTGGCGTTCTATGAATGGGCTGCATTGTTGAGCGTTAGTTTAATCAAAAGTGCATGCGTGTGTGTGTTACTTATTAATTTTGTGTAAAATGGCTCATACTGAGAGAACATTGAGGTCATTATTATTTATATGTAGAATTGAAAGAGAAACCGTTTTATTGAACGTATGAAACAAAATGTGTTTACAAAGATAGGAAATACATTTACATATTAAAATAACATTTGGAGGAAGACAAAGTAGAAATTTTCAATTTTCCTGGTATGAGAAATATCCTTGGCTAACAGGGTGCTTTGAGACAAATAAGTTATAATGTTGTATCTGTATTCTGTTTGGGATGAAAATGATTTCATTTTTTTCATTTCATTTATTGTATTCCATAGATCTTACATTAGCAATGAAGCTTTAAGATGTGGAACAAGTCAAAATTTTACAAGATTACAATATCAATTACAATTAACATTTTTTACAATATTTAACATTTTTTGCAATTTTACAATTTTGCAATTTTCTACAATTTTTTTTTTACAATTTTCTACAATTTTTTACAATATTTTGGCGAGATGTAGTGAGATGAGGTGAGGCCCGAGGATTCGCCAAAAGATTACCTGGCATTTGCCTTATGGTTGGGGAAAACCTTGGAAAAAACCGAACCAGGTAATCAGATCAAAAGACGTGAAATGAAGTGAGGCCGAGAACTCGCCATAGACCATCCGGCATCAGTCCCACGGCTGGGGAAAACCTCGGAAGAAATGAGTGGTCATCATCTTCTTGTGGGGTCTGTGTCACAAAATATATTTTGATAGAAAAGCCGTGAATCATCCGATGTATAAAAAGATACAAGGTAAGCAGATTTTTTTTTCAGACTAGCCAGTATTTACACCTACCTTCGCCACTAACATTTATGATTTATACGAGTAGGTACTCATTTGTGGAAACTTGGGTAAGGGGTGGCAAAACAAGCTATGAATAACAGTCAATCTTCCTCAGCAGATAGAGCTACAGCGACTTACTGTAATTCACAGAGTTTGTTGTATACATAGCTTCGCCCCATGCATTTATGTAACTTTTGTTTATAATATTTTCATTGTAATAGTAATATGCGTTACAAGAGCGGTATGTTGAAGTTTTCATGTTCGAGGGAATGTTTGAAAAAGCGAAACGTAGTTGAGCTTTTTTAATTTCCGAGAATTGAAAGAAAACATACCGCTCGTGTATCGTACATTATTTTGTGCGAAGATCGTTTATTACATACCTGAAAGAGGAATTTCTAATTAGTTGCAATGAAATCTCCATCTTGGTTTCTGTTCAATGACGGCAAATTTGCAAAACAAAAATATCTATCTTCAACAATGTTGCTTTAAAATGTTTTCTGTACTTACTATACTCCAGCAGGCCGTGATATACGTCTGTCTTTTTTATCCCCACCAGTCTATAAATGCGAACTTAAAACAAACGGTAAGGTTATGTAATGATTTATTTTTCATTTTAATATTTTAACAATATTATTTATATAACATATTGCAATAATAACATCGGCAAGTTTGTTGATTTTTTTCACGGCTTTCTTAATGTTACTTGCATCACGAATGCAGTAACTTTAGTGGAGTTGTAGAGTTTACTTAATTTTTGCAAATATTTAAAAACAATTATTATAGGTCGCGCCAGGGATTTTGGCAGATGGATTTTCTTAATGTGAACTGGAGAGCGAGTCCTCACCGCTGCAAGATCGGCTGTTATCTCTGTCGCAGTGGAATGGATAGGACATAATAGTAACCATGCACGCCCGAGTATTTGTGCATTCTGGACAGTCACCTCCAAAAACTAAACAAATATTACAGTAGTCTATATGTGTCTTTGGTATTCCCAAGAAACTTGTTCGATTAATTAAAATGTGTCTCAATACTACTTACAGCAGAGTCCGTATAGGCCAGTTTCTATCTGATGCTTTTCCAATTCACTGCGGGCTAAAGCAAGGAGATGCACTATCACCTTTACTTTTTAACTTCGCTCTAGAATATGCCATTAGGAAAGTTCAGGATAACAGAGAGGGTTTGGAATTGAACGGGTTACATCAGCTTTTTGTGTATGGGGATGACGTGAATATGTTAGGAAAAACTCCACAAACGATTAGGGAAAACAAGGAAATTTTACTTGAAGCAAATAAAGCGATAGGTTTGGTAGTAAATCCCGAAAAGACAAAGTATATGATTATGTCTCGTGACCAGAATATTGTGCGAAATGGAAATATAATCTGTTATATATATATATGTATATGGAAATATGTTAATCCTTAGTCAATAGATAAGACTGAGTTTTACGAAATACGAACATTAAGGGATGAAAAATGGGAGGCAGTAATGATCAAAATAACTATACCGATTTATTTTTTTTTTAACCAGCAGACGTGCAGCCTTTAAATTTAAAACAAGATTCACTCATAAAATTGGGTTAGACTATTCATCTCATCTCTCAGAATTGTTTCTAAAGTGTATAAGGAAAGTAAGAAAATTCAATTTCATGTAGGCTGCTCCCTTGAAATAACTTCATTTTTTTTTTTACTTCCGAGTAGAGAGGAGAAAGAAAGAAGTCGACGATTTTAAAAATTCACTAAACTATATTTAACTAGAGACGACAATTAAAATGAAGGTTACTCTCCTCTACAATATTGGTTAAACATTCTTAGATTTTTTAAATACCATATCCTAAGGTACTGATGAAAAGGCAGAAGGGAGTGAGAAATCTCATGTCATCCGATCTCGATGAAAGTCGATATCTGGGGATCTTTGCGATCACAGAATACGAATAAGGTATTATTAATTTTAATTAAGAATTAATTGAATTTAGAAAATGTAGGAGACGTATTGTAAAATCATTGCGAACGGAAATCATTTACATTTATCAAAGGTATTCTTTGAGTAGGACTGTACCGTGGTGTGTTTCATAATAAGGATAATTGATATGAGCTGCTGTTATGAAAATATGAACGACTCAGAATGTTATCGCATCTCATTCTCGCAGCTTACACAAACAATATTGGCTCGCCTACTGAAAATGTCGTCGAGGTCATCTGCCAAAATCGGTGCCTCCGACTATAACAGTGCAATTTAGGTGAAATTGCAGTGGTAAGTTTCCAATTTATAATTGTTACTATACTGAACGTCTCTAAAAATAATATGTTAAAAGCCTAAAGCAGTAAAATCAATATGTCACTTAAGCGGTAAGAAGAGGGAAATTGTTATGTGTGTTAAGTTGGCAATACTGAATGTGGAATTTTAGACTTTCCGCGGATTGGTTTTGTGCGGAAACCAAGCAAATACGCACGATCTCGCACAAACACCTTATTTCGTCTAAACTTTTAAAGAACATGTTCAGGGCCTACTGTGGACCTTTTTCTTTTTTTTTTTTTTTTAAAGCAATCATTAGTTGTTGTCCTATTTTTAGACTCTTTGATTTGGAAATTTTATTAAGTTTAAAAATCAATAGGACTAGGTAGACTAAGCTACGGTTGTGTTCAGTACAACGTTTAATTTTTTAACGCATCACATCCAAGACCAATCGACCTTCTCGCAATAGTGACGAGTGATAACCTTGAATTACGCAAACACGGTCTTACATTCGGTTTCATTTCTGGTATGCAGTAGAATTTTGCGTCGTTCATAGCCACGATGTGCGTAAAATAAAAGCTTGATAAAGTGTAAACTATTTAAGGATTGGTAAATAATTTGAATCCAGCGGTTAACTTAATGACGCAAGTGTTGTCAAACTGCTGCGTCAATTTAGACTCATGTTGTTATTAGAAGGAAACGGCTAGTGTAATTCAGCGAAGGTCGTGGCATGCGCTACTATCTCGAGTTTGTTCTGCGTGTTCAGTGAGCGACTGGATGTCGCACTTGTCGTGGTGTTAGCGCCAGACGCGTTTCATTTGTTTCCTATTCGTTGATTTGTGCAGCTTTTTGTTAATTGCGATGATGAAGTGTTATAAACAGAATCTGAAGGTATGTTATTAATTAATGTTAAAACCTGGCGGCAGAGTCTTATAGATTACATCGTGAAATAAGGTAATTATAAAAACATTAGACTACTTATATTGTAAGCAATGTAACAGTCATGTAATATAATCAGGTCATTCCAGTGTTCGTACGTGCTGCTATTTCTCCACCATGTATGAAATTGTCCGTGGCTGCAGTGCTGCCAATTGAAACGTTTGTAGCCTACGCAGAGATTTTAAATGTATATTATATAAACAATTTGCAGTTAGCAGTGTTGTGTGAAGGTATTTTATTAAATTTTTAGTAATCTAACCCTTCTTCATCTTCACAGAAAGTATATTTATTCTATTGTTGTAAACGAATACATTTAAGCTTTGTAAACATTCAGGTTATTTATATTGGCTTGCATGCTATGGCAGACGAATGATTTGTGGGAGGAGTAAAAATATGCATTGGAGGAGTGGGGATCATTTAAGCATTCTTTCACCTTATCAACGCTCATAAATCAGTTCGTAACATCTTACTTGTAATATACGTTTACGTTTAAAATATGCATTTCACGTCACATCTCTGGTATGTTGTGGATTATGACTCATAAAAAATAGTCTTGCGAACAAAATTAAGTTTCTATTTCCTCATATAACTTGAAGTGTGCTGGAAATTTTTGTGATTCATGAACGTACCAGTACCATGAATCCCGCGATTTAAAGAGAAGTGAAAGCTTCGGCTAGCGTATTTCTAAGAATTTACTGGCGCCTTTATGAAAATCAAATGAAGAAATAACACAGGTATCCCCCGTTCTCCCGCTTAACTGTAGTTTCTGTTCCTGTAAATCTGAGGTTCTTGTAAAATAATAACTTCTATTCTAGTAAAGAATTTTTCCCATTATTTTAAATGAGCGACAGTGTAATAGTATGCTATACGTCAGCATTTCTCATACTAAGGCCCGGCCACGCTTTTAGAGTCCTTTCACACTATGACACCGGTGACGGTCACACGTTACTTCCATACCGGTTGGATGATCGTTCACCTCTTCCGGTGAATGTGAACGCGAACCCTACGATCGGCTGGTCGACATTGACCCTTCACGGACTCTCGCGCCATGGGGAAAAAAATACCGTAGTTTCCCCTGACTATGTTCCACATTTGTCACATTTTTCTTTGTATATTCAATACTATTCATCCAGATTAAGTGAAATTTTTGCTTCGGACTCTTGTAAGTGTAATTAAATAAATGTTACCATATGTGTTTGAAATTATTTAATTACAAGTGTTGAAAAAATAATAAGCATTGGTACATAGTTGTATTCTGAGTTGCCCAACTATGGTCCACTCATATATTCATGCTTGAAAGCATGAATGGACTATAATAGCTGGAGCTGTAATTATTCGTAAATCAATACATTGAGTTTCTAATTTAAGGATAGAAATAGCACAGAAATATTAAAAATAAATGAAAAGTACATGGATTCTTTTTATTAGTACACATTGCATAGACACACAATAAACAAGTGAAATATGAAAGTCATTTTCCTGAAATAATGAACAACTACACACATCGGCAAAAATACCGGGCCACCTAAAGTTTCTCAATTTTTTTATGAGGTGAGAATCAGAAAACCCATTATGAAATGAAGAAAACAGTGCTTCCCAGAAAAAAACTCTTTTTTATTATCACTTGCGCTAATATTTTCAACGCCAAACAATGGATATAATTAAAAGGTGTAAAAACTTACAAATTGTTTCAATTTTCTTCCAAATGTTCAGCTGATTTTGTGGTCACCCAGATGTTACTAATAGCGGATATTGCCTTCCCGTGACTGTATGACTGTTACCATTCGCCGATTCAACCTTTCGATCAGATTCTGGATGACAGTCTGGTCGATACTATTCCATTCTTTACTTAGAACATTTCGGAGCTGCTGTAAGTTGCTGCGAGGAGTTAGTCGACTTCTAACTCGCTTCCCTAGCATGTCCCACACATGTTCAATAGGGTTTATATCAGGACTTCTTGCTGGCCATACCATCCTATTCAATCCAACGTCGTGAAAGACCCACACATGTTCAATAGAGTTTATATCAGGACTTCTTGCTGGCCATACCATCCTATTCAATCCAACGTCGTGAAAGACCCACACATGTTCAATAGGGTTTATATCAGGACTTCTTGCTGGCCATGCCATCCTATTGAATCCAACGTCGTGAAGGAACTCATCCACGATTCTTGTAGCATGAGGGCGAGCATTGTCATTCATTAACAGGGACTTTTCACCAATAAGTGGGGCATATGGTACCACATGTTAAATTAGACCTTCTTCGATGTATCTTGGAGCAGTCAAAGCACCTCCATTAATGAAAACAAGTTCTGTGTGAGCTTCATACCATTACAGATCCATCTTGGAAACTCACACGTGAACTGAAGGTACATGAAGAAAAACGTTCTCCTTCTCTTCTCCACACTCTTTCACGTCCATCTGTAAACTAAATCTCGATTCATCTGTGAAGAGCACTCGTCGCCACTGTCCCAGGTTCCAATTAGCATGATTGTGAGCAAAATGTAGTCGTTCAACACGATGTTGCTGGAGCAATTCTGGGCCTTTAGCTGGTCTTCTGGAATTCAGCCCACATTCATCCAGACGTCTGCTTACAGTTCTCTCACTCACGTTAACTTGTCTTATTTTCTGGAAGGCTCTTCTGGTCCCAAGAACTGCAGCCACATAACACTGACTATTCCCATCTTCTATCAATGCAACCATTTTGCTGAATCGGTAGGACTTAGTGACATTTGTATACAATGAAATACTCCAATACTGCCTCAAGAGAGCTTACCAGTCTGTAGACTTCTTCAGCATAGCTTGAAATGAGTCCGAGAAGTTTAGACACAATATTGCAAGAAGAACTAATCTCCTTTTCAGATCATTGTTGACTATTACGTATTCAGTATTACATTGTTACGTATCACAAAATAAATGAATAACTAAATGAACCTCAGCAGACCTACAATTATTTAAAAAATCCTACAATTTTCAAAAATTTTAAATAAAATGTAGTTGGCCCGGTTTTTTTGCCTGTGAGTGTATATTAAAGAACAAAAGTACGGTATCAAAATAAACTAACACATTCTTAGCAAAATATTATGCAAATAAATTCACTGATAATGTTTATTTACCATGCTGAGAACTATATTCAGTAGACTTACTTCTATCCTTTGAATCTCCACTTCTCTTGTAATTCTGAAATTGAAAAATAATAATGACTATAATGTTAAATGGTGTTTTAGAATATACTGAGATACCGTATTTGCAGAAGTAAATAATCAAATTGTTCACATTTTCATTAAAACAAATATTTCAAAATGAAATACAACTATGGTCCACGAAAAATTGTGGTACATAGTTGAGGTTAAACATTTTTCACGCAGAGTCCTTAACCTCTGCCAGTCTAATTATTACGTGAAAGTAAACACTATATAGCCAGGTTTAATTGTACAAACAATCATATATCTATAACTTACCAGTTCTACGGAGGAGAGCTTAATAAAACAGACAAACACAAACTGAATGATTTCGTGTCTTCACACATTCAATAGAACGATGCATACTGACCTTGTTAAGCATCCATATCATTGCCACATGTAATGGCAGATAGAAGCATCTATGGGGAACATAATTCCATCACAGTGGCGCCTTAAATGGCAAACACCGAACTCTTGGGGGACTAAGTAGTACACAATGCGTTTTGGACCATAGTTGGGTGCCTGGACCATAGTTATGGGAAATTACGGTACAGATTTTTCTTTTCAGGACTTATTTTTTCAATCTACTCTTCCACTGTCAATACTGTCTTTGTTGATCGTAGGCCATGTGTACAGTTCTGTGTAGAAACCTTTCACTTCATTCGGTATGTACTGGAAAATCTTCGTAAGGTCTCCATTTTTTTAACGTTGGTAGCCACGAGATATAAGCTAGATCTGTAGGCAGTTCAAACGGTAAATTGTCATCACAAACACTTTTCCCAGGAATGCGGATGGTGAATACTTCTGCCGGTGCAATGCTGTCAATGAACTCCTTACAAAGAACTACCCTTTTTTTTATTGCTGTGAAAAAACTTATTGACCTTCGAAATTTTAAAATGCACCTTTTTATCCTTTGATACACCACGCCCATAAGATGAATCAGACATGCTAGATAGCTTATAAAATTTTCGCCACCAATCTTTGAAGTTAACCACATCATTAGCTTTGACTCGTTTTACCTCAAACTTAGACGATGACTTCTCAATAATTTCAGTTATTTGTTCAATGTTGTAGATATGATCAATTTTGTTCTTACCTCTTTTAAGAGTGCCAAATGCCCGATCGCATGGCAGAAAAGAATGACCACGAATCGGGTAAAACTGCCAAATTAAAAAAAAACCCTTATCAACTACAACACTTAGAATCTTACTGGTGAATGATTTTTACTCTGTCCACCACAATTGTCACTAAACAAATGTAATGTTTTAATGTATTCACCTAATTCATTTTTAATGTAATCACATGAAAAAAGTGACCTCGTTAGGTGATTTGCGACAGTTCCCTTCTTACATACATTTTGGAAGTATTGTCTCTGTGTTAGGGTTATTTTACGACGCTTTATCAACAACTTAGGTTATTTAGCGTCTGAATGAGATGAAGGTGATAATGCTGGTGAAATGAGTCCGGGGTCCAACACCGAAAGTTACCCAGCATTTGCTCATATTAGGTTGAGGGAAAACCCCGGAAAAAACCTCAACCAGGTAACTTGCCCCGACGGGAATCGAACCCGGGCCACCTGGTTTCGCGGCTAGACGCGCTAACCGTTACTCCACAGGTGTGGACTTGTCTCTGGGATTGGTAATACAAAAGAAAACACTAACAGTAAGTTGCTAGTAGTCAAAGATATTATATTGTACCGATGTAAGCTTATCAGATAATGAAAGTTTCATCATATAATCAAAGCACAAATCTGCTAGTGAATCATATTCCTCACATTTCTGTTGAATTGAATTGAATTGAAAGGAGAATTGGGAGGACAAATTTAAAAGGTACGCAAAACGCGTCCTTGCAAGGGATTCGGCGCTGCAAGAAACTAAATATGTGAGTCCAAGCCTGTGGCCACTAGTCTCACTCCGGGTTACGCTGCTCCACTGAAGGAGCTCTAGAAAATTTTGAAGGGGAAAACCGAAAATGGACGTAACCTCTTAGGTACCACATACGCGAGGGGACGGAAATGTGATCAAGGTGACCACGGGACGGGACGAGGAGGAAATGGCTGGTGTAAATCTGCACATTGAAATGAACTGTGCAGGAGGAGTCAAGAAGACTCTGTCGTCTGTTGTTCGATGACAAGGCGGGTGAAGACCGTCAGAAGAGACGCCGTGAATTCTGAATTTGCAAATTGAAAGGTTCCCTGACCTTTCGCATTGCGACTACATGAGTGACCTTGCACATGTATTTCGTAATTTTATAGACTCTGAACTAGGGCATTAAGTCGTTTGTTAGAAAAAAGGGGGAATTTATGGGGAAGGGCATATAGGTCCGTGGCCCATTTCTTTTAGGGATCATCCCGACATTTGTCTTAACGCCTTAGGAAAACCACGGAAATGCCTTAGGCAGGATGAGTTGTCTCAATATAAGAGACTAGCCAATTTGGCTTTTAGGTAGGAGGTCGATTGATTTATGAATTTATGATAGATGTAATTATTAATTAATTTAGAGTAATTAAAGGGGTCATGGGGATATGAATGCAGGTCCGTGGCCCATTTCTCTTAGGGCTCATCCCGACATTTGTCTTAACGCCTTAGGAAAACCACGGAAAAACCTTAGGCAGGATGCACATTTCTGTCTGATTTCTTTCAGTTTAATATAAAATCAGCTATTGGTGTGCGACAGTGCTGCTGTCAGCTGATGCGGCAGATTGTTTGTTTGAAAAACACCACATGTGACGTTAGTTGAGGGATTTTTACAATAAACGCATATTTCTTGTCCAATTTTAACATGTTACAGTTATGATAGACATAATATTTTTACATAAAAACATACTCATTCATGCTGGCAATCAAAATTCATAAAAAAAGCATTTTGTAAAAAATATGGGTTATGGTGTTTTTACAATAAACGATTCAACTTAAGTCCTAATCAAAGGATCGTGTTAAGAACATTGGAGTATTCCTTGACAGTAAACTTTATCTTCATAAGTATTTATACTACAAAGGTTATAGCCTAAAGAGTGTCTGCATGAAAACAGGTTTCGCTTAGTAGGGTGCTATTCTAAAAGCGACAGTGACAAATGACAGCGAGCGTAATGGCGATTGCCCGCTTCGGCTTTCGGCAATAAATTCTCGCGACTTACACATTACATTACAGACGTAATTTATGGCTTGTTTTACATTAATTGCTGGAACTGTCGACCACTAGAAATACATAGCATGTCACTTTTTGTACGAGTTCTTCGTAATATAAGTATCATAAATGAAGAATCGCTGTCCTAGTAGATACTGCATTGCCACGAACTGAATTGAGACGCACTGAATGGAAGTCAGCTGTATACTAACGCTCTAAACTTGACGTCTCTTCAACCTGTGTTACCTGTCCACGCGACGCAACGCAAACCCTTCGCACGCTCGATTTACGGTAAATGTACACACTATTTTCATGGCAATGTGTTCGATCTATAAGAGTAAAAGGCCGACGGAACTTAAATGAGCGAAACCAGTTTTCTGGCGAACGCTCTCTATTAACAGGCAATAATTATAATGTTGAGTCTAATACAGGCATGGGAATAACGGAGGGGAGGTAAATATGATTCAGTTGCCCCATCCACAATATTTCGGACATAGACATGCCCTGTCTATCTCAAACTTCTGGATTTAATGTTCCTAATATATATATATATATATATATATATATATATATAATTTTAACTGGTAATAGAAATTACGGGAAAACGGCTAAGCGGATTTGAATAAATGACCCCTCATTTTGAAGCTTGGAACCCAACGTTTTTCGGAAAAATAGTAGTTTTCAGTGAAATGTCAATTTTCCTACATCATTTTCCTTTTTCCCCAAAATCCATCTTTCGTCAGTTTTGAGAACTAATTACATTTCAGAATAAAACAAAACACACACTACAATAAACAATAGGCTATTACACGAAGACCATGACCTGCAGGATTGCTGACACATTTAGAGTTCAAATTCAATTGGTTATTAAAAACTTCAAGACTTGCTAAAAATAATTTACAGGTCTGATTCTGCGGTGTGTAATTTTCTGAGTACAGCTGTGCATTGTATATTAAAATCTATAAAACTTGAGGTGATTTGTTGCCATTATTACAATTAGAAACGAAATATTACTATAGTTAATGCCATGATGTGACTATTTTTCATGTAGGTAGATGTAGAGAATATCTTAAATTAAATCTTCATTTCTATAATTTACTGAGTGGTGGCTATTATATATATATATATATATATATATATATATATATATATATATATATAAGATATTAATATTCTTATTACAAATCAAATATTGTTATAGTTATTAATCAAGTGTGAGGTTGGGTCTTTTTCATATACTTAATGGTGGTGTGGTATAGCTATTTATATGCGTCATTTTGATTAGTATTGGCTCGAGAGAGCGCAAAAATTACAGTTCCTAAGGAAAGACCAAAAGGTATTACTTACTGATAAAGCAAGAGGCCTACAAAATGTTATAGTCTCCCGATCATTTCAGCAAGATCTCTAAGTAGAATAAAATGATTTTACTCTCTACATTTCAAGCTCTACATGCAGCAGCTATACCAAGATACTATGTCTATTGCTCGAAAGCGTAGCAAACCTGACTTTTTTTAACTTTCACCTACAATCCACAATAACCTGAAGTAAGTTAGCTACTGCATTACTCCCACATGAAAAACCCACTGATCGTGTTGACATTGTTACTTGCATTTTCGCGTTGAAACTGAAAAACTGAAGGTGGATAGGTTCAAGGAAATGTATTTGGCAAAACATTCAGAGGGAGTATGTTTCATTATTATGGAAGCAAGTAACTTTCAAAATGTCTGGTATTCCCCTTTGAAAATAAATGTGAAAATTTTTATTTGAATGTCTAATGAATTTAGTTTGCAGCATTTGTTGCACAAGCCACTAGTTACTATATAAAAGGAAATTATTGTATCATTCATTATACAAGTAGAAATCTTTAAGAAAATTAAGGATAGTGTTCATTGGATTCTTGTTTACGTCTTTATACAACTCTATTTACGATCATTCATTTGATCTTGTAGTTAGGTAATCTAATGTTACTTGTTCCTCCTGTTTTAATAAAAACACGGTGTGTGACATTGTTTATAAGTTTCTTTATCTCTAGCGAATCTTCGAGCGGCTAAGGTTGCACATTCAGTCAGTTGCTTCTCTGGCTGTTGGTGAGTTTTATATCAACTTTTTTCCCTGTCGGATTGTCTTCGATACAACCAAGGATACCCCCTCCACGTAGCCATTGAAAGGGGCCCTTACTGGGAGCTACCCACCGGACGATTGGAACCTGAAGATCGCAAAGACCCAGTGTCACCAACTTAAGGTTTTACCCCCCCCCCCCTCAAGGTTAGGGTATGTAATAATAATAATAATAATAATAATAATAATAATAATAATAATAATAATAATAATAATATTGAATAAGTTTCAGAAAAAGAGTTCAAGGAATGAGATTCTAAAAATACAGCATTTAGGCCTATATAAATCTTACAAACAACCTGAGCAAGGGATAATAATGGATTACTATAAATAACGTAACGCATGTCTGCAAAGACAATATTATTACTTTAGCGGTATTAATAATAATAATTTATTTATTTATTTATTTATTTATTTATTTATTTATTTATTTATTTATTTATTTATTTATTTATTTATTTAATGTGCTGTACAACAGCCAGTGGCCAATTACAGTTCAGCACAGATATAACAGAAACATAAAACAGAACAAAACAACAAATGATGATGAGAATGAATGATAGAAAATGGCAATGAGATGAAATACAAACAATATAATAGTCTACATCAATCATTGATAAATAATAATTATAAAATTATAAATTTAGTACAATGAGATAATTGAAATAATAATAATATAGAACAGCGTCGTAAAATAATCCACTAAAAATTATAATAGTGTCCGGCAGTATTATTATTATTATTATTATTATTATTATTAGTAGTAGTAGTAGTAGTAGTAGTAGTAGTAGTAGTAGTAGTAGTAATATTACTACTATACCGGTAGTTATTGTTATTCAAACTCAAGAAATGAAGTGAATTTGTTAGTAATTGATGTCATGAGATAGAACATGTACATTTATAATTTAGTTTTGAGTTATAGTAATGTCCACACCTGTGGAGTAACAGTTAGCGCGTCTGACCGCGAAACCAGATGGCTCGGGATCGAATCCCGGTCGGGGCAAGTTACCTGGTTGGGTTTTTTCCGAGGTTTTCCCTCAACTCAATATGAACAAATGCTGAGTAACTATTGCTGCTGGACCTCAGACTCATTTCACGGGCATTATCACCTTCAGTTCATACGGACGCTAAATAACCTGAGATGTTGTTACAGCGTCGTAAAATAATCCACTAAAAATTATAATAGTGTCCGGCAGTCCCTGACATCACTAGGTAAAGAATTCCACAAGATACAAGATAATAATTTGAGGTAGAAGAATGCAAAATTTTGAATAGAATTCACAGCGATTGTAGGCCTATGATTGCCTTCAAGATCCATTTACAAACTTAAATGGGAAAATTTAATGAGTTATTTTACATGATTGGCACCAAAATTAAGAAAATTTGATAGAGCAAAGGTGACAAATAACTGTATAATTCATGTAATAAAATAAACGGATCATAGTACAAGCCCCATAAACAGGTTACCAAATGCTACTCGGTTTTAATGCCCTTTTTAGCCCCCTGTTAAATGTTTAGAAAACAGTAAAATAACCCGATTTTTTCTGTTAAACGTAACTTCCTCCTCCCAAAAAATTAAATTAATAAATAGTATAGACTTAAGACAGCAACATTACCACTGCTTTTATCTCAGTTTTATAGCTTCTCTACTTACGCGTGATCTGGCGGGCAGCACTTAAAACCGGGCAGGCACTTACAATTGAGGCGGTAGCCGGAAAAAGGGCCCATAAGCAAAAGTCATGTTTCGAGAAAACAACGATTGAAAGATTTATTTGTATGTCATTGCGATTTGGATGCACTTTTATCTAGATAACAATTTTCGTACTGTTACAATAATATGTGTCTACAAGTTTTTGTTAAATAATACATTCCGATTTTAATGGTGTTAATAAAAGAATATATTTTATTGAAGCATTTTATAGGCCCTTTTTCCAGAGAACAAGTTTATTTTATCAACATACTTTCAAAATGATTATATTTCAGCAGAAATGTAATACTAGCATTGAACGGTGCACATTACAGAGGTTTACAATTTCATAATTATTTTGGTAAAATTATATTTCTTAAATATATCTCATAGTTACGTCATAAATTGTACCGAATACGTAAGAATCAAGAATATCTATTGGGTACAGAATACAGATTACAGGTTATTTAATATTAATCTAGAATGGATTCACACTCAGTGCAGTTTACACTTTAGTGTACATCCTCGATGGACTCACACTCACTTTGAGAATCATATTCATTGGTGTTTTCTCCCAATCCAACATTGCTCTCTTCGATGATGTTGTCAAGCCAACTGTTTGAAATATTTGAAATATGTTTTGAACTTCACACTCAGTTTTTCACCAGTCTTTTCTTTGTAATAATCACAGAATAACCCAAAGAGAATTTTGATATTTAGCTTTGGGTTAGTGGACAATAGTGGATCTTGCTATGTGGAATAGATTGTAGGTGTGACTGCAGTAAATCCCATTCTATTGTTGTTCATTTTATATTGTCTGTTTTCATGAGAACCCCTTTTTTTTTCCTCAAATGTTTCACCAGCGAATAGGGATTATAAAGAATGGACACTTCGCGTCGGTACCTTTGATGTAGCCGGACTGATTTCAATGACCTTCAAGCCAGCTAAAGCGTGAGATTCTGCTTTCTCCCTAGAGTTGGCGCTGACATCACACCAGCTAGCAGTCGACACAGCGAAAATATAACACATACAATTAATACATCTAGGTACATTATGTACTCAAATAAAATAAATTGGATCCATAAAATAATAAATCCGTCATTAACTGTAATGTCTAGACTCTAGAGTTCCTTTACAATGAGAGTTGAGACGTTGGCCCCAACAACAATTAAAATATGTAATGATTTGATAGCGCTGAAAATGGAAAAACAAAACTCTTATGAGAAGTAAAACCATATATCTATATTATATTATATAGAAATATTAAACGAATTCGATACTTAATTTTATAATGTATTATATTATTTTATAATATAATTTATTATATCTGAAATATAACATATTATTATTACAACTAGTTTGTCACTGAGAAATAAGGAAAAGCTGTTAACTTGAATTTATTTGAATCAAAGCGTTACTGGATTATGCAATAAGGTAGGCGATGTTTAGATCCTGTGTCTCAACTCTATTCTCAATTATTATCTTAGAGTATACTCGATTACACTAACCTCTAGCGCTTGAAAGTGGAACTAAACGCTGGCGCACAGAGAAACAAAACACAGGAAAATTCGCTCAGTGTCCATTCTTTATAATCCCTATTCGCTGGTTTCACCTTTTAATATTTTCGCTTGTATTACTCTCAGTCTTTTGGCAGAAATTTTGAAGATTCCCAAAATCATTTGACGACACACCTCTTGCTGAACACCACTTCGACGCAGAGAATATGTCCATGTATTTTCACAACTTACTTTTGGATTTCAACTTACATTTACGACTAGTAGATTTTTTGATAACAAGCCTGTCATGTAGCATCCTGCAGTAACTTTATTTGCCCCCTGTAAAATATTTTGAAATGATCTTCCTGTTCATCAGCAGTGAACTTGGAGAAACATTCCTTCTGGTAGCAGAGATAATGGGTGTAAGAACTTACCTTCAACAATAGGAAACATTCCTTCTGGTAGCAGAGGTAATGGGTGTAAGAACTTACCTTCAACAATAGGAAACATTCCTTCTGGTAGCAGAGGTAATGGGTGTAAGAACTTACCTTCAACAATAGGAAACATTCCTTCTGGTAGCAGAGGTAATGGGTGTAAGAACTTACCTTCAACAATAGGAAACATTCCTTCTGGTAGCAGAGGTAATGGGTGTAAGAACTTACCTTCAACAATAGGAAACATTCCTTCTGGTAGCAGAGGTAATGGGTGTAAGAACTTACCTTCAACAATAGGAAACATTCCTTCTGGTAGCAGAGGTAATGGGTGTAAGAACTTACCTTCAACAATAGGAAACATTCCTTCTGGTAGCAGAGGTAATGGTTGTAAGAACTTACCTTCAACAATAGGAAACATTCCTTCTGGTAGCAGAGGTAATGGGTGTAAGAACTTACCTTCAACAATAGCACCTTTCGAAGTTACATACGTGATATCTTGTTGTTTATTCATTTTTCTGTCTTCTCGTTTTAAGTTCATTTTCATGTCCTGTCTCCTCTTGTTTCGTTTATGTTCATTTCATTCCATTTTGAAACAATTCAGATCGCACACAGATCACAACTGCTACACACAGCACAATTATACTGCCTGCAGTGCCTGCCTCAAACTGACTACGTTGATGTTTGCTGCATTCCACAACTGCGCAAGAGTGCATGGGTTCATTCAATTAGCTACCCTGACCTCTGTTTACGAGATATTGAAACGAAACTACGTAAGCAAGTAGATTTTAACACGTAGAATCGAATTAAACATTCTCTCGAAAAAGGGCCTATAGACCCATGGGCCCTTTTTCCGGCTAACGCTTCAATTGGTAGGATTGGTAGCGATAATCGATTTCAATTGTTGTGATTTGTCTCCAAATTAATGTGGTCGACCAGCTTGTTAAAGTGTTTCTGAAAGACTCGAATGCATTTTATAGTGTTTTTAGTGACTATACTCGTGTTAAGAAATGGGTGAGGCAGTACTCTTGGTCAAAATGAAAGTGGCCGGTCTCTTGAGCAGCGAACATTTTCCAAGTCCCTTCGGGTGAGTGCGCAGTTCACAACCGTAAACCTCCGTGCGCCGCTTTAGTTCACTCCATAATACAAGGCGCTGATTTGGACTACCTCCACAGCATGCTTCGAATCTCCGTAGTGAAATCTTTGTTTTGTCCTTTCTTTTATTTTTTACAACTCCTTTTAGTGTAATATGGTCAAATTAATTTTCTTTATGTTAATTCTTGTTAGTTACAGATAATTACAATACACAGCTGTACTCAGAAAATTACACACCGCAAAATCGGATCTGTAAATTATTTTTAGTAAGTCTTGAAGTTTTTAATAACCAATTGAATTTGAACTCTAAATATGTCATGGTCTTCGTGTAATAGCCTATTGTTTATTGTAGTGTGTGTTTTGTTTTATTCTGAAATGTAATTAGGTCTCAAAACTGACGAAAGATGGATTTTGGAAAATAGGAAAATTATGTAGGAAAACTAATGCTTCACTGGAAGTTACTATTTTTCTGAAAATCCTTGGATGCCAAGCTTCAAAATGACGGGTCATTCATTAAAATCCGTTCAGCCGTTTTCACGTAATTTCCATTACCAGTTCAAATCATATATATATATATATATATATATATATATATATATATTTTTATCGCATAACCCCCACACATGATTCCTCCGCCGAGATATTTATGAGGATTATTGAAATTAAATTAACTATCGCATATTTCCCTCTCCTCAAAGGACACTGAAATACCTTTCAGCCAGTTTGTGGTGGCGCGTTTTCTACGACATTTGCCTTTATGTCGTGAATTTTGGAGTGATACCGATGAAAGTGATGACAACAGAAAGTAGGGTAAGGAGGGAGAGAAAACATGAAAGGTCATTGTAAGTCAGCAGTATATATTCTACGTCAGTGATGTCAAAGCAAGCGCATTATTCAAACAGTGACGTTGTGCGCGGGCATCAAGCGCTAACTATGGAAAGAGGAAGGATTGTGTATATGAATAAGCAGCCTGTTGGATTAAGAAAACAGTGGTGCACAAACTTCAAACGGAACGTAACTAATATGCCATAACAAAACTCTTATCGCATTATGCTTTTAAGGTGATATTGGTGAGCAACTTCCTATCATCAGAATATTAAATTATTTCCTCGAAATGTGCTGAAGCTATAGAGCTGATATTTTTACAACACATGGGCACGTATCTTTTGCTTATGAAGTAACAGTAGTTGCTTTGTTGATTCATTTCTTTACAAACAATTTCCATGCGAATATTTTCAAAATTTTCAATACACCATCTTCAGTAATACGTAGGCCTATATACGGTATATTAGATTTACGAAAACATTCTGTAAGGCTACTAAATAAATAGGCCTATATCTGAAAATTTCACTTTTCTATAAAAAAGAAGTTGAGAAAATATTTCTTTTGAATAAAAAATCAAACTTGTGAAAAATAAGCATTAAAATTAAAACTTACATTCTTATAGTGCACTTATACTTCTCAGACAAATCTAAAAATTAACATGGATACGGTTTTAATAAGTTGAATCAGTGGTGGCCATCCCTGTATATAGTTCGACTAAGCGGCATATACCACCTCTTTCGTCTGTCTTTTTCCTTTCCGCTGTAAAGCGCTCAGGCTCTCCTGAGCTCTAAAGCGCGCACTTGCTCCTATGGGCATCAATTGACATGAATGTTCTACTGTTTTAAAGGAACTTAGGTATGTAACATTTTTTATGTTTGAAGTAGGTATATTTTTTAAGTTAGCGGTAGTAATGTAATATTATTATTGTTTCCTTATGTATTTATTTGTTTCTGCATGTCTTCGTTGCCCTTCACTTTTTCCGCCAGATAAAATGATCAGAGACTTAAAAAAAGAGAGATATTGTTGTAGATGGCAATTGGCACGCTACTTCGTGACGAAATTTGTTAAGGTCTCCGATTGCGCAGCACGAAAAATAGCGTGCTACACGCTACTTGGTTTGTATGTAAACATGGTGTGCATCCTTTGTAGCTGTAAAGAAAGTACCGGCGCCGACGAGTGGCAACCTTAATTGACATCGGACAACAAAATTATTTTGTGTTAGTCAATTGTGTCTTCAGTTTGTTTAATAGGCTATGTACAAACAGAGAAATTCATATTTATCTGTGAAATATACCAGGTGAGTAAAAAGTTAGGGCTTCTGCTTGTAACTTTTATATTTTTAATTTTATGAAGAAACTCGTATAACGGAGTGAAAAGAAAAGTAAAATCTTAGACATGTTTTCAAGAACTTTGTTTTTCATTGATTAAGTTTGAATAAATAAATGTTTTTAATTTATAAAGGGTCCACATCTGTGGAGTAACGGTTAGTGCGTCTGATCGCGAAATCAGGTGGCTCGGGTTCGAATCCCGGTCGGGCAAGTTGCCTGGTTGAGGTTTTTCCTGGGTTTTCCCTCAACCCAATACGAGAAAATGCTGGGTAACTTTCGGTGCTGGATCCGGACTCATTTCACCGGCATTATTCAGATGCTAAATAACCTGAGTTGTTGATGCAGCGTCGTAAAATAACCCCAAAAAGTTATAAAGGACGAGTCTTTTTTGATGGCACCATGTAGCCTACACATGTTGCCATTTTTTATTCTCCATTTCTGGGAATGTACAAAATCATTACCGGTATTATTATTATTATTATTATTATTATTATTATTATTATTATTATTATTATTATTATTATTATTTGCTATTTACGAACTATTGTTTTATGAAAAAATTAACAAATTTATTATTGTTATATATGTATAAATACATTGGACTCTCACTTTGAGAGAGGAACATAGCTTAAGGGTGTTTGAGAATAAGGTGCTTAGGAAAATATTTGGGGCTAAGAGGGATGAAGTTACAGGAGAATGGAGAAAGTTACACAACGCAGAGCTGCACGCATTGTATTCTTCACCTGACATAATTAGGAACATTAAATGCAAAGGTTTGAGATGGGCAGGGCATGTAGCACGTATGGGCAAAACCAGAAATGCATATAGAATGTTAGTTGGGAAGCCGGAAGGAAAAAGACCTTTGGGGAAGCCGAGACGTAGATGGGAAGATAATATTAAAATGGATTTGAGGGAGGTGGGATATGATGGTAGAGACTGGATTAATCTTGCTCAGGATAGGGACCAATGGCGGGCTTATGTGAGGGTGGCAATGAACCTCCGGGTTCTTTAAAAGCCAGTAAGTAAGTAAGTATAGTTCTCGATTCTGTCTTTCCAAAACTAATGGATGGACTCAAACTCTTCTATTTTTACGTCTATTCTTTCTCCGTATGAGCAAATTTGCCAAAAGTAGCCTATATCTCCCTCTATGTCCATGTTCATTGGAAGTCTGATTTTTTTTTTTTTTTTTTTTTGCAAATTCAAAAGTTCTATTGCCATTAATACATATTTACATACATAGGGGAGAGTCGGGTAGTATCGGACATCGGGTAATATCGGACAGTGAGTTTTTTTCATCTACCACATGATGATAGTACCTGATTGACATGGTTACGTTTCTGTGATGTCGCATAGAGAAACGTAACCATGTCACTCAGGTACTACCATATGGTGGTAGATGAAAGAAATGCACTGTCCGATATTACCCGATGTCCGATACTACCCGACTCTCCCCTATATATTAGCGGCGGCTGCTTTAGGGTCTTATTAAGGAAGACTGAAAAATTCTCTACAAAAATGTATTACCGTGTATTAAGCAGTACTTGAAACGCGCGTTCGTAGCGCCACTAACGAGCCACTAGTGGCGCTGCTAAGTGGCCTCGTCTGAAGGGGCTCTTACTCGTAACCTTCGGAAACTATTCTGTATATCCAGGCCCAACAATAGGAAATATTGAGCATTGCCTCCTAAAATGAGGCTGACTGGAAACTCTGTATGTAATGGCCCTCTGTGTACACATACATTGGAATCTTAAAATTTGATGCCATTTTTACAAAATTATGGCTTACAAATTAAAAAATACATTATTTTTGTACGGTCTGGGATCCTAAGAATACAAATATGGAAAATTAAGTACGTACATAGTGTCATAAAAAAAGATTCCTTGACATATTCTGTGTAAATGAAAAACATAGACTTTGAAAACATGTTCAGAATAGGCCTATTCCTTTTTTACCTCCAGAACTTTTGTATACAGGAAACCTTCATACAATTACAAACAAAAACTACAAGCAGAATTCCACACTTTTTATTTACCTGATACTTCATAATTTGTAGAACAATTAAATTAAAATCGTACTGCTTGAAATATTGCAGTACAATAAATACATAAACAATTTGGTAGGCTATATGTATGTAGACTATGTATGTATGTATGCATGTATGTATGTATAATTTTTTTTAAAATCATGTTTTATTTAACGACGCTCGCAACTGCGATGGTTATATCAGCGTCGCCGGTGTGCCGGACTTTTTGTCCCGCAGGAGTTCTTTTACATGTCAGTAAACGTACTGACATAAGCCTGTCGCATTTAAGCACACTTAAATGCCATCGACCTCGGCCGGGATCGAACCCGCAACTTCGAACATAGAAGGCCAACCCTATACCAACTACACTACCGAGGGCGACGTGTGTGTGTATGTGTGTATGTATGTATGTATGTATGCACCCACTTCACTTGCGTGATTCGGGTTCCGCAGATTACGGATAGATATCAGTACTGTGACCCATTTTCTAGTTGCTCACCACTTCGGCGGGCCACGCTGTGCACGATGCATATCTGTGGGAGTTAAATGTGGTGTACTAGGGTGAGTGTGTCTGTGTGTGTAGTGTAGGGAATAGGTAAGAATGATGATGAAGATAAGGAAGGGGAAAGCACGTAGCCCACTACTGTCTAATAGCACCGCCAGGCTTAACGTCGAACGAATCACTATCAACAGTGACATATGCTTTCTCTTCACAGAGATTTGGGATTTAACCCAGGCATATTGGTGCACAATCTAGTGATTAGAAATTATGCATCGTCACATCCTGAAAATTTCTGACCCCGCCGGGAATCGAACCCGGGCCGACTAGCCTGGAGGCAAACACGCTACCACAGAGCTAACTCGGCGGACTGGTAGACTAATATAATACAATTAAATTACATTATACAGCTTAGGTGACTCGTATAAATGTATAACAATCAAAGTAAATTATTTTCTACTGATTTTCCAATAACGAAAGCTTCTGGATGGCAGAAAGTGTCCGGTATGTATTTAAAATTGTTTTTGTACAGGGACATCATTTTATTTTTACTAACATTTTTAATATTAACCTGGCTATATCTTTGGATTAAAGGTCTAGAACCGGAAA
Organism: Periplaneta americana; assembly: GCA_025594305.2. Classification (NCBI taxonomy): domain Eukaryota; kingdom Metazoa; phylum Arthropoda; class Insecta; order Blattodea; family Blattidae; genus Periplaneta; species Periplaneta americana. Next base: position 22,392,197 of record JAJSOF020000003.1, on the reverse strand, counting down.
CACCGCTTGCTCCCCCTTCCAAGACTGGAGTTCGATGATACTGGCGTAAAATACAAATCAGTTTACTAGGTATAGGAGGGAAGAAAAGTAGTTCATCCATTTATGTAAACTAGGAAATATCGCAATTTTGAATTTGATAATTTTCATTAGGTTTTTGTTTAATCAAAACACAGTACTGTATTAACAGTAAGTGTTTTTACTCACGAATTGAGCTATCCATTCGGACGTATTAATTATACAGTGCATATTTTACTGTTACAGCACATTAGCGTACTATATAGAGAATGAAATTAAATTGAAAAATAATCATAATATGGATATTTAAACACATTTTTGAAAATGGTGGGCGTTCATTTCGATACAGGCTTCAGTTATTTTGTGCATATTATCGCACTATAGACTATCGCATCTAATTCCAATTACCAGGTTCGTCCTTCGCACGAGTAACTCATGTTGAAATAATTCTGTACCTACTCTATAAAAGAGTACCTTACGTACTGTAAATTTAATCTTCACTTCTGCCCGATCCAAAAAGATAAAATTACTCAGAAATGCTATCTACTGTCCGTAATTAACGAGGCCCTTTTATTTAAATTATTTTAAACAGTTGTGTAATATTACGTAGACGTCCAATTCCTAACACAAATTAATGTTTTCAGAAAAGAGCTAAGACAGCCCAGCTACTAGACTTTACAGAGAGGCGAACAGAAGCAGGTGGGGGAAACCGGGATGCGACGTAGGCAAACGGACGACAGTATCTGTGCAGAAATATGATTCAATATTGAAAACTCTTTCGTCACTGGAAAACGCGAACATATTTCTGGAACGTACTATACTAACTCAGTACTGCATACGCGGCCTTGGTTCTGTGTGGAGAACGATTGGAAGTTTACTAGTAGAGGGGGTGGGAGTGAAGTACGTTCAAAAACTCAGGTACAATAAAAATTGAAGTAAAAATAAAATGATGTCCCTGTATAAGTTTGGTGCCTATGTTTCCTGTAATTTGTCCGTTCCTAATCTTATCTAAAGGTGTTAATACCTAGTGTATTTTGTATTTTTCAGGGACATCATGTACACCCGAGCTGTTTGTTGGAACATATTCTGATATGAGACACAATGTGGTTTCACTTATTGTCACTTTTCACAACACTCTGTTTGATGCAGTGCAGCTGTAAGACTTTGGAATGTCCAAAACAAGTAAGTATTTTCAATTGTTTAAAAGTTGCAAAATTGCTGTTGATTGCAAAGATATGGATTACTGTAAAATTGGAACACAAAGTAAAAATACAGCCGTTTTATCTATACTTTCAACGAACCAATGTTAGTAATTGAAGACCTCCCAGGAATAAGGATGTAACCAACAATAGTAATATGCGTTACAAGAGCGGTATGTTGAAGTTTTCATGTTCGAGGAAAAGTTTGAAAAAGCGAAACGTAGTTGAGCTTTTTTAATTTCCGAGAATTTAAAGAAAACATACCGCTCGTGTATCGTACATTATTTTGTGCGAAGATCGTTTATTACATACCTGAAAGAGGAATTTCTAATTAGTTGCAATGAAATCTCCATCTTCGTTTCTGTTCAATGACGGCAAATTTGCAAAACAAAAATATCTATCTTCAACATTGTTGCTTTAAAATGTTTTCTGTGTTTACTATATTCCAGCAGGCCGTGATATACGTCTGTCTTTTTTTCCCCCAGTCTATAAATGCGAACTTAAAACAAACGGTAAGGTTATGTAATGAGTCTGGAATCTTGTTGATTTTTTCACGGCTTCCTTAATGTTACTTGCATCACGAATGCAGTAACTTTAGTGGAGTTGTAGAGTTTACTTAATTTTTGCAAATATTTAAAAACAATAATTAACAGTGCAATTTAGGTGAAATTGCAGTGGTAAGTTTCCAATTTATAATTATTACTATATTGAATGTCTCTAAAAATAATATGTTAAAAGCCTAAAGCAGTAAAATCAATATGTCACTTAAGCGGTAAGAAGAGGGAAATTGTTATGTGTGTTAGGTTGAGAATACTGAATGTTGAATTTTAGACTTTCCGCGGATTGGTTTTGTGCGGAAACCAAACAAATACGCACGATCTCGCACAAAAGTATAATTCATGTTTCACCAATCAATCTTCTTAATGTATCCAGCTGTTTGCTGACAACATAAAGTCCACTGTAGTCTATTCAGTTGTTGTTTTTCATGAGAAATGAGGGGTATTTTGATCGGTGTTCATTATAGATGCCTGTTGCTAGTAGCCAGAGTTGGGGTGTAGTCAATATATACTGCAGGGCTGTGTCTTCTTCAACCGGTATTGATGAATTTAATTTACTTCTTTTGTGGTTTATGGATGGACAGTATAGAAGAATGTGTTCCAGATCTTCATCATGATTATTACACCACAGACAAGTAGGATTATCAGAAATGTGAAATCGGTGTAGGTACAATTGAATGACAATGTGACCTGTTCTGGCTCTTGTTAAAAATGTTTGAACATGTCTGGGCAAGTTTTTGTACATTTCCAGGTCATTTGGTTTCTTTTGTATACAGACTAAAATTTTTCCTTTGTCAGAAGAGAGCCAATTGTTGATCCATAGGTTTGTAAAATGAGACTTTACTGAAGCAAAAGCATTGGATAGAGATATCACTTGAAGAGGTCTTGGTTGCAAATATGTTGCCTGTTTTGCAATGTTATCGACTTTCTCGTTTCCAGGTATACCACAAGGACCAGGTATCCATTGAAATGTTATTTCCTTTTGGAGGTCTTTTAGTTTACTTAGTTGTTTCTGAAGTGGAATAATTCCATGTGCGTATAGGTTTGGTACATATTTAATTATATTAAATGTAGCCCCCTTGGAGTCGGTAAGTATGCAAATAGATTTTTCAGAAATTTGAGTAACACACTGAAGAGCAGCATCAAGACTGGAGGAGGATAAACATGTTATGAAATAACTTTCTTGATATAATTCATGTTTCATGAGAAAGGAAAATAATTTCAGGGACAAATTTCATTAGGCCTGTATCAACTATCAGAACCGTTTGAGCAACCAAGGATATAGGTTTATTCAGTTGTTGAAAGAAATAATTTATTGTTATAATTATTGTGAAACTTGTTTCCAAGAGGTACCAAATCCAACTGGACAAATTTTACAGGAGAACAAAAAAACTTACTGAAGTTACAGTAGTTATTGTAATATATCAATATTTGAATTAGGGTTTATCTTGAAGTTTTTTTTATAGAAAATTTTAAGCTAGTCCACATTTTATTCCAAAATTATTGGACATTTAATTTTGAATTTGGTACGTTTGGGTATAATAATTTGAGAAGGTTCATATACAGTGAACTTCATGACTAAATAACTTAAAATAATAATATATTTTGTTACATTTAGTATTAATTACAACGTTTCAAATATAAAACAACTTTTAGAATTAGCATCTTGTCTCAGCATTGTCGCTTTACCAATTGCTATGATTATCTAGTGTCTGAATGAGATGAAGATGATAATGCCGGCGAAATGAGTCGAGGTAACTTGTCCCAACCAGGATTTGAAGCCGGATCCGCTCATTTCACGACCAGCCATGCTAACCGTTACTCCACAACGGTGGATACATGTTGGTTCTAGCACTAAAACTCTTATATCTATATTTGAACGTGATGTTCGACTTCACTCGTTGTGTGCCTAGTAAATTTATGTGATTTAGTTCCGTAAATATTTCCCGTTGAAATTCAAGGATGTTCAGTAAGTTTCACCTGAAAACCACATGACGTTATTTGAAGTCTTTATGACAAAATTATACAAAATTGTTTCACTCCTTACCCGTTGACAGGAAGTTTTTTCCTTATTAACTCTTTCCTCTTAAAATGTCTCATTTGTTAAGTATTACAAAAGTTTAGACTACGATAAACATTTATATATTTCACCATATGTCACCTTCAGGTCATGGTTACTTGATAAAGTACGACGATGTCAAACTCTCGAAGCATGTTTCACAAACCATAAGCAAGAAATCGTGCCGAATGTCAAGTGTTAATGATTGACAAAGAGACTGTTTTCTTTCGTCACCATGGTATCGTACATTCAACACTAAAAATCAATTTTCAGCAGCTAAAAACACTGAAATCTGAAAATAGCAAGGAAAAAGACGTTAACATTTCAGTTTGTATGTTTATATTATATACGTTACTGTTGATTCGTTCTCGGAGGTTTTGGGTTACCATGGTAATTAATGAATCCAAACTTGGCGTGTTGAAATGCGACATAGGACGATGGAAATTTAGCGAACGATAAAATCCTTGACGTCGTATTCTACAGGATGTTAATGAAAACATCGAAATATTTTCACTAAGTAGGCTATAGAGAGGTCCTAGACAAGCAATTTGTGATAGGGAACCCATTGTCGTTGACGTAAAATGTCTATGGCACACATCATTAAAATAATTACAATTTTGTAATTGTATTGTGCACGAGTCTATTTGGCGTACATGTTAAGGCACAACCGATTAACATCATTAAAAATATATTGTATATTGCAAATCCTCCCTCAATTATAATAATCTTTTCAAAGTAGGTTATGTAGGCTATATATGCGAACTTCCCCTGTGTAAAGGAATGGATTCGTTCACACTATTGAGTTTGTCCGTGGCTAACGAGAAAGACAGGCTGCGGCACGATTTGGAGTCACGTGGTTATCATGGCTAGTCATGGCCATCTTGAAAATCCCCTAAAAGAAATACATGTTCAAGGTTCTAAAAAACAAAGGAATTGCTATATTAAACTCATGTTAAATGTGTATTTATATATAAACTTGTTCAGTGTTGGCCATGTTATGACTAAGAATGTGACGTCGCGCCATAAGCATTTCCATGACAACCAAATTCGAATGACGTCAGTGTAATCCTTTCTTTTTGTATTAATTTAGGTTGGATGTAGGCGTTACACGTAAAAAGTTTAAGAATGTAGCTTGGTGAGTCGTGTTTATGAATGTAGTAGGCTTAGAAAAAAAAACAATAGAGCATTTCCTGATTATAGCTACCTAATATGTTCGATAGTTTTTCAGTACTTCTGGATTTTGTACAAATTTCGGTATGTTTAATTGTTTCATGATTAGTCTTGGATTTGATTGAAAGCAACACTTAGGAGTATCAAACATGACATTTATCTCTAATAAATCAAATTATATAGCTGAAAAGATGCTCAAACAAGCTAATATGTATGTCATCCTTCTCAGCGAATTTTTCGCATAGTAACAGTTTGACGAACAAAAGCTTTTCCTTTGCAGTGTAGGCATAATAATTCATTACCACTTATCGTCCTTTAAAATGATAAAAGTGGAAAAATTGTGGAGTATTACTACTACAAATTGAAGGAAACAAGCATAGAATATGACGTGAGACTGATAGGCCTAATCTTTGTAACGTTGACATGATAATTTGCGACGTTTTAATAAGATAAGATGATAAAACACCGAAGGCAATGTAGGATTTTTAAAAATCTAATAATGGTTACCCGTATTTTAACCATTAGAAGAGCCATGTTTGCCTTATTTGACTTTTCGTTTTAAAATAGTTTACTTTTTCTACTTATTTACACTTTTACGTGTAATTTATGCATGACGTAGAAAATTGCTTTTACACGTACAGTAATTGCAAAACACTGCTCCCAGACCAGGTGGAGCTCCTATGTTTAACATTCATTCATTCATAGTGTTCTGCCCAAGGGCATGTCTTTCACTGCAAACCCAGCATTTTTCAGTATTTCCTATTTTCTGCCTTCCTCATTGTCTTAATGTCGTTTATCATCTGATATGTTCTTCTGCTCCGAACTCTTCTCCCGTTCACCATTCCTTCCAGTGCATCCTTCAGTAGTCAGTTTCTTCTCAACCAGTGACCCAACCAATACCTTTTTCTCTTCCTAACAGTTTCAACACCATTCTTTCTTCACCCACTCTTTCCAACACAGCTTCATTTCTTATTCTGTCTGTCCATTTCACACGCTCTGTCGTTCTTCATATCCACATTTCAAATGCTTCTAGTCGCTTCTCTTCACTTCGTCGTAATGTCCGTGTTTCTGACCCATACAATGCTACACTTCATATAAAGCACTTCACTAATCTCTTCTTTAGTTCTTTCTCCAGAGGTCCGCACAAAATGCTCCAATTAAAACTGATGTTTCTTCCTTTGTTGCAGCTTGAGTTCCACGAAGATGAAGTATATTATGGTAAGTAGACATCATCTGACTCTTTTCGACTAGCCTTTGGTTTTAACATACAGTAACTTAATACAGTGGTTTCCCGAAGCTTATTCTGGGAGTCCGCGAATATTCTGGATAGGGACAATTTTTCTTCCTTCAGAAGGATTTCTTTTTGGTAATAATGTAGGAATGTATTTGTTGATACAAATAAATTCATTCAATTGTTGTTCGTGTGTTATTAAATAGTGTAAGACTGTAAAAAAGATATTTTTTTAATATTTTTTAAGTAAACCCCCAGAAAATACCCCAACCAGATAACTTGCCTCGACCGGTAATCGAACCCGGGCCACCTGGTTTCGCGGCCAGACGCGCTAATCGTTACTCCACAGGCGTGGACAAAATTATGGTTGAACACTCCATACGCACTGGTATTTGCGATAATAGGCCTAATCTCCAATAAAGCTAATCGTACTTGCCGCTATTTTCAACTTAAAAGGTCCATCATCAAACAAAGAATTTTCAGTTTATTCACGGCCACCTATAATAATAATCAATCAGCTGCTCGCTATATGCTGCTGTTGAACGAAATATGCACAAGATACCCACCGGCGATGGGTAGCTTTCAATTGCTGCATGCACTGTCATTTTAGTAGAAAAAAGCATGCACAATTGAATGCGTTCATTCACTCTTGCATGCATTGCTTGAATGCGTAAAAGTAGAATGAAAAGTTGAACCGTGCAGATGCATCTTTAGAGATGCAGTTTAAAGGTTCAGACAAACGCAAAGTTAATGCAGGAAACCTGGATCTGGCCGAAAATGGAAAACCACAACCCGTGAAGTCTGATTTATAGTGGTGTATATTTTAAGAAATCGTTATACAACCGTGCTGAAAGCTCGAAATAGATTCCAGAACGTGATGATGTCAATATAAGCATGAGGACAGTTCGGAGAAGTCTAGACTCTAAAGCATACCTGCACAAACAGCGCTTAACGAGCGCGCGCGCTCCTTCGGAGCGGGAGAGCCGTGTTTACCGCTCGCCGAAACGGAGAGGAAGATACGTCAGAATGACATAGACTTGCTATAGGTAGAGGGAAACGACCACTCAGTTATCTAGTGGAGTGCAGTGTGTAGGCCTATTCTCAGTAACTGTTTCACGTTGCTTACCTACTGTTACAGTACAGTATGGAGGAATATAAAAGACGGAACATAACATTTAACATTTAACGATTTACAGCTCGAACTTATTGATCTTCAATGTGACCTAAGGGCTAAAGATCGTTTGAATAATACTACTAGCCTGGTTGAGTTTTACAAGACCAAGATTAGCAATAATATCCACGACTAATAGGCTGGCTGTGAAAATGATTGCTATGTTTGGCTCAACATTTATTGAGTAACTGTTTTCTATAATCAACTTTAATAAAGGCAGACATCGAACATCTGTAACTGATGTTTCATTACGATCAGTAGGCTACTGTTCCTTTCAGCTGCCAACAGCATAAAACCTCGTTTTGATGTACTGATAAATAAAAATACAACAAAATGATATTGTACATTTAAGTAGCTATAGAATTTCTATTATTTCCGTAAAATAAATATTTCTTTATTATTTAATAATAGTCCAAGATAGTTTTGCAAACACTGAACGGGAATTCATTTCATGAACACTCGTAATAGTACTTCCTTTTGTGTCATTTTGTACGAGATCACCCCTTCTTCCAGTCCACTCTTATACAGAGCGCAGTCAATATCTGCCTCCGCTCATGAGCTGTGAGCCGGTTCGGAGAGCGCAAACCTTGTGCAGGCCTGCTCTAGAGGAAGTGGCCCTAAAATCATGCCGAGCTGAAACAGGTCCAGCATTGAGGCCAGACGATCTTCTATTTGGCCGTGACCATGCAGAATGAATAATGGAGGAGTGGAGCAACATCCTGTCACAGTCTAGTATATACAGTCACGAACTTCAATACGTAGTAAATAATATGCATCCATAGATAGTTGCTAACCACTAGGATCGCTACTATTCCCTCATTACAGACAATGAGAAATAGTACCTGCACAGTCGATTGTTTCTAGTACCCTCATAAACTCAACTTTCATGACCAGGCCAGGTTCTCCCGGAGATCACCAGACGGCAGGGAGAGAGCCTTGAGACGAGTTGAAGAGCATTATGCAACATATGTTTTCTCCGATAGGACGGCTTGAAGTATTATTTTTATCTATTTTTTTAGAGTGAGCGTTTATTTTTGTCTCTCTAAGTGTAGGTTATTTAGGAATATACAAGGTGGCTCAAAATATCGGGAAATTTTGAAATATTTAATGGTAACCCTGGGCAATAGATTGCAACGAATAACAAATGAAATACTGTTTACATCTTACTGTTTTGTTATTGTTATGGTGATCAATGTGCAATCAAAGCATGGCAGTGTTGAGCCAGCGCTCCATTAGAGACAAAACTTATAAAATGTTTGTGGTTATTGTGTTCAGACTTACAGTTTTACACTGTTTATTGACTTTAATTCGGGAACATACGAAGGCTGTCAACAACAATCGAACGAATTTGTAAGTTGAACTTCCGACAACGGACAATGCGCTTCAGACATTATTACCAAACGATATATTTTTTAGTCCACGCCTGTGGAGTAACGGTTAGCACGTCTAGCCGCGAAACCCGGTGGCCCGGGTTCGATTCTCGGTTGGGACAAGTTACCTGGTTGAGGTTTTTCTGGGGTTTTCCCTCAACCCAATATGAGCAAATGCTGGGTAACTTACGGTGTTGGACCCCGGATTCATTTAATCGGAATTATTACTTTCATCTCACGCTAAATAACCAAAGTTGTTGATAAAGCGTCGTAAAATAACCTACTTAGAAAAACACAATTTTGCGGATCAAGTAGGCCTAAGTATTGGATTGATATTTAACATTTATATACTTATACTTAGTGAAGATGACGTTGAATTTGGTATTTCCAAGAAACTAGTTCGATTAATTAAAATGCTTCTCAGTGAAACGTATAGCAGAATCCGTATAGGTTAGTTTCTGTCGAATGCTTTTCCAATTCACTGCGGGCTAAAGCAAGGAGATGTACTATCACCTTTACTTTTTAACTTCGCTCTAGAATATGCCATTAGGGAAGTTCAGGATAACAAAGAGGGTTTGGAATTGAACGGGTTACATCAGCTGCTTGTCTATGCGGATGGCATGAATATGTTAGGAGAAAATTCACAAAATGGCCGTACTACTTCAATTGGCGTTCCTCTACCATCAAATTCGTCGCTTTCCTTTGACCAGCTTCTTCTACGAATTCTTTCTTTCTTATTCTATCTTTTCTGATTTTTCTAACTACTCGTCCTGCATATTTCATCTCTGTGGCAGTCATCTTACTCAAATTTTGTTTGAGTTATATATATCTACATTTTTGTTTTTATACTAATCTCAGTATTTCCCATAATAGTCAACAACATTCCCTACAACAAAAACAGAAGAGAAGCTATATAATAGTGAAAAACTTGGAAAAGATTATGATGACGAAACTCATGCGTTTTGAGCGATGTGGCAATAAATAGATTTTGACCCCATAATTTTAAAAGAAAGTGCAGATAAAGAAGGAATTTCACAATCCAACCTTTAGTTAAGAAATGAGAAAAAACGCTTCATCACTCATAACTGTATACAAATCCAATGGATAGTATGTTTACATAAGAAATTATTATTAATTTTAAATTGAGCGCTTTTTTTGCCTCTGAGGGTAGGAGTATTATAGCGGTGTAAAAATCATAAAATTATGGTTGCAACTATTTCTGAATTTCATGAGGACCGTTTCAAAGCATATTATGTCCAAGAAACAATGTTTTTTACAGGAATGTCAAAAAACTGAAGTACTCGTAAACTAGACAAATTTTCATTACAATTAACTCAACCACGGTTTACAAATACAACGACTTGAAACGATCAGACTTCACAGCATGAAAGATGAAGTAAGAAACAGTATCAAATTCAGTGTCGTCTCCGGTGGACTTAATACGTTTTGAAACGATGCTTCCCATTTACTGTTTTAATATTAGCAGATTTATGATGATTTTTCAATGTGTCCACGTGCAAGTATAATAGGCTACCCTTGCAAGGTTACTATATAAAAGCAAATACTTTACTATAATAATACCGGATAGCTATACTAAAAGCCAGGTTATGAACCGACTAAACAGGAAGTAGTTGGGTGGGCGAGAGGAAAGTGCGGGTTAGAGGGGTAGCCTGTGCAGTGATGACACGTTGAGTGTGGGGGTTGGAGGGGAGAACGAGAACGGAGTTTTTCATTGGACCTCGCGTGAAAATGTCGTCTAACGAAAATCTGGCAACGGAATCACGGAGACAGTCTAGCCAGTTCATTTGCAGCACCACGTGCATTACGAGTCGCATTTCGTACCAGCGTCATTAGCTCGTGCTTTCTTAAAAACAGTAATTTTAATTACTAATATTATTAATAGTGTTATCGAGAACTATATACAGTAGTTATTTTAAACATATCGGTGACAAACGCTTTGAATCTCGCGCCACTATGTGGCAACAGAGCTCAGAAGAGAGCAACAGAACGTTGCTTCCGGTTTAGTCGGTTCATAACCTGGCTTTTAGTATAGCAGTTTTGCGTGCGAACGACGCTGGTGCTGCTACCTACCTGCCGGTGTGGAGATACTCGCGAAACAGGCTGTAATCAACTGCAGTGTATATTGTTGCTGGGCTAGTTAATAGTTTTATGAATTAGTGTTGTGTTAAAATGTCATGGTGTATGTGCTGTTTATAATTGCTACAATTACAGCATTACAAATTGCGTCAAATCGTACTTTCGATTTCCGAGGGATCATAAAACTTGAGTCAACAACATTCTTTAGTAGGCCTAATTCCTTCGTCTTTGTGTTGATAGAAAAATACAAATTATTTTTTTTATTTAGACCTAATAAATGAATAGAAGTTAAAATATATTGGATTTTAAGATTTTATCAAATTAAGTTTTATTGTTGTCCAACATGCCTTTACTAATTATTACAAGCATCAGATTATTATCAATTTTATCTTTGCAGTTGTCAGCAATGCATATATAAAACATTACTGTAAATTCATTCCTAATATCAGATTGATTTTGTCTCGGTAAACCAAAGAAAAAAATATGTAACAATTAATTACGGAAAGTAATATGAATTATGCAATATTTCTCATAATATGCAGCTTTGATGTTATAAGATAATAATTTTACATTAAATATTATTCAACATTTCTTAAGTGTTTCATATATTATTCCACATTAGTAACTCACGTTTTAAACAATAGTCCGAATCTCGCTATGTCAATATTTGTATATGTGGACATAATTCCATTCCTCTCCGCTAGATGTCAGGTCCACGATATTTCACACTCACGCCAATGCTGCTAGTATACAGCTGTTCGGTATTATTATAGTAAGGTATTTGGTAAAAGGTGACAGTTCATTGCCAACTGACGTAAATGGCTTAGTTTGCACTTTATGAACCTATAATCAAACAGAATTAATGGCACCATTTGAAACAAATTAAAATTAACAATGTCCAGAGCAGTGTTCTTCGTACCTCTTTCACCATCTCGCCTTTCCTAGTACTTGAGAATTATTGCAATTGCACTACTTTAATCAACGTGTAGCAACGTTACTAATTAGTAAAAGCATGAAATTTCATAATTAAGGCATGTAAACTATCTGTAGTGGACCTGAAAGTAAATTGCCGCTTTAGGGGTTATGTTTCTTTGTGCGCGTTTTTACATAAGAGTCAGTTTTCTGTTTCAGGAATGAGTAATTGCACAAGTGATGCCACAAACTTCACGTGGATAGAACTGATGCCAAAAACTGGAAGAATTAAGCTGGAGTTTAATATGTCTGAGAATTTTTGTAGTGGACGAAACGAAATACATCTTGAAGTAATGGAGAATGTGACGGAAGAGGAATGTAACGGCACCCCCATCGAGAGTTCTTATCTTTCAGAAGAAGAATGCTCCAGGACAGGTTTTGAGAAACATTCACTGAGGACTGTCAGAGTTAGAAACGGGGGAAATACAACAGATGTTAAAAGGGTAATGATAGAGATGTATTGTTTGAAATACAGAGCGATTCATATAAACCTTTACAATTTTAATGACGTAACTTCTGAACCAATAATAGCAAACGTGTGCAATCTGTCCTGAATTACAGAGTAAAGGCTGGTTCACAGTAAACCGGGAACGGAAACGATAACGAGAACGGAAATAATGTTAAAATAAATGTATTTAAATGTGAGGATTCACAATAGTTAATTGTGAATTCTCACATTTAAAAATATGTATTTTAACAATATTTCCGTTCTCGTTGTCGTTTCCGTTCCCGGTATATTGTGAACCAGCCTTAACCGTGAGAGATTCCTCAGAGTGCATACAGCCACTTATAACTTAAAAAAATTAAAAGCATACGTGTTTTTTATTGACGGTACAAGGAAAAATAAATAAATACTTAAAGGGATGTTACTTGTACCAAAAATAAATAAAATAATGACGTACTTTCGCAGTACCCTATTCCAATCAATTAACCATTATGTGGGTAGTAAATTGAGAATGTTTTGCCGCTTTATGTTGTTTCACCTCTGACGTGAAAAGTCTAGGATATCATAGACATTTTAATTTCATGTGATTATCTGTCGTGCTTTTCTATAAATATTTCAGATGTCCATGAAGCCAGTTTTAGTTTGAACCTCGCCAGTCACCATAATTATTTGTTACAAATTTTCTAAAATATAATTTTAAATAGGTCAAGGCCAAGTATAAAGATCTATGAAAAAAATGAAGAAACATACCTTCAACATAATACGTAACAAAATACATCATTATCTATTAAGTATGTGCCAGTTAGCGTAAACTCAGTGAACTTTAAATCCTGTAAATACGAAGTGAAAAGAAACATGTTTATAACTAATTTATTACAAAAGAAATAATATTAATAAACGAACCTTGAAAACCAACAAAGTGAGTGTATGCCTCTACAAATATAGACAGTTGTGACATATAGCGGGCATTCTGAATCACCAGAACTGCAACATTTATGGACTCACAAAACAGCCGATTACAATTAACTTGAAAATGAACGGCGTAACTTTATTGATATAGCAGGCGAGACCCAACAATTTGGCTAGAATTCTGATACACCACAAACCACAAGTAAGACTATAACAATGTAGTTTATACAATATTTAATATTTAAAAGAATTGTCAATCATTTTGTCATTAATAATAACCGTAAAAATTGCCAAAGACTGCAGCCATATTTTCATTTATTGTCTTGTTTTTATCGCCAATACGCACTTAGTTTATAATACATCAACAATTAACGTTTGGTACAACCGCGAACATAATTCCATCGACACACACTTGTATTGTAACATTAATTTACATTGAAAATCGGCATCAGCACAAACACGTGTTCTGGATAGTAGGCCTCCGTTTGACAGTTAATTACAGTGTTGCCGACGTATGACTCCGGCTTGTAACTGAAAAAGGCTCTGATAGATGTCATCGCACCCGTTCCTGGATGGTCTACATATAATTATATTTTCAGGATTTTAAGATAAACTTTATATTTCTGATTCAGGATTTTTGATTCGTTTGTTTCTTGGTTTACACTTTGATAATCCTAACATAATTTAAGTCTAAATTTAGTTATATTTTCAGGATTTTAAAATTTATCTTTATATTTCTGTTCCAGAATGTAACTTTCAACATGATATACAAAGGCTGCTACCGGGTGACGGTTGTTGACTGGAATACCTTGAGAAAATATCGCGTTTGTTCTCCACCGAAATTTATAGAGTCTAATGTTAGTAAAGAAAATGTATTCAGCGTTAAAAGACTTACTGTTGTAAGTGAATACGTTAACAATGAGTAAGTACAACTTAATAAGCATGCTATGCTTTTGTTCTTGTAGATAAAATAAAAATGGATTTGAGGAGGTGGGATATAATGATAGAGACTGGATTAATCTTGCTCAGGATAGGGACCTATAGGGGCTTATGTGAGGGCGGCAGTGAACCTCCGGGTTTCTTAAAAGCCATTTGTAAGTATCCACATATCTTTAGTACCGGTATCCATATATCTTTAGAAACAATTAATATTAGATGCCCTCCACAAAACTGGCTTCATTTATACACCGACGGATCCTTGATTTCCAGGGAACAAGGTGCCGGTGCAGGTGTTACGTGCTGTCTCTTATCACTTTATAGATCTCTTGGATATGGAACAACAAGTTTTGATAGAGAAATCATTGCAATAATTGAAAGTCTCAGGAATCCTCTATGCCAAATTTAAGAATGCAGATATATTGTCTGACTCCAAAGCAGCTATTCTATCAATAGTCTCTAAACACACACCTTCATCTCAAACAGCAGAAATAACTAAAATGCTCTCTCAATGAATAACACTCAATACAAGAATTGTATTCCAATGGATACCATCCCATTGTGGAATCCTGGGAAACGAGAATGCGGATGCTTTAGCAAAGAAGGGCAGCACTGCTACTTACAGACCTGTTACTAAATCTACGTATTACTCTGTGAAAAGATTTATTAAATCTACATACTTAGACTTCAACAAACAAAATTTTATAACACATTCTCAAGGGAAAAAATGAAACTCTCTGCGTCAAAATCCACAGTTAATTCCCGATTTACCACGCAAATCGTCTGTAGCTGCATTTAGATTGGCAACAGGCCATGTGTTTTTGGCCAAACATCTGCATAGAATTGGAATATATCAGTCCCCTAACTGCCCATTGTGCAACTCAAACCAAGAAATGGATTCGGAACACCTCAAAATCTATGCTTCAGTGGCTGGCCATGATAATATCTATGAAAAATATAGGAGTGCAAGAGGTCAAATGACTTTATTGTCGAACGTCTGGCATTAGAAAACAACAACAGATGTTAATTGACTTACTAAAATTCTACTTAACTAATGTTACCTTCACCAAAACGTTTGAACGGAGCTGCCATTTTCAGTCGATTATCTATGGGGGAAACAAATGACGATCGCAAAGCATGTTTTATAGTACCCTAAAAATTTGCAGTTTGAAATGTTGGCAAATAAAGAAACAAATGCTAGAGTAGTGATAAAAACAAACAAATGCTAGGGAAGTGGTAAAATTAAACAAATGCTAGGGAAGTGATAAAATTGCGCGATAAGCAGCCATGATTGGTTGAAAGACGTCATTTCGTACCTTTTTATTGGTCAAAAGTACTATGACGTAGTAAAAGTGTAATAGTCAACAGTAATATCACTCGAAGTTTTGATTTATCTAGAGAAAATGAAAACTCGAGTGGGATTTAATTGACTATTACGCGATTAGAAGAAATTTATATAAAGATTAGAAGAAATAAAGTACTCTAATACAATAAAATAGGTATTAATTGACTTAGTAAAATTCTATTTCACTAATGTTAGCTTCACCAAAACATTTGAACGGAGCCGCCATTTTCAGTTGATATCTATGCGGGAAACAAATGACGATCACAAAGCATATTTTATAGTACCGTAAAGAATTTGCAGTTTGAAAGGTGGCAAACAAGGAAACAAAGGAAGTGATGAAAAAAAGCAAATGCTAGGGAAGTGATAAAATTAAACAAATGCTAGGGAAATGATAAAATTGTAGGATAAACAGCCATGATTGGTTGAAACACGTCCTTTCGTACCGTTTTATTTGTCAAAAGTAGTATGACGGAGTAAAAGTGTAATAGTCATTATAATTATTACTGTTAATTAATAATTAATTATTATTAATCGATATTTATTAATTATTTTTACGTAGTTTATAATAAAATTACTATTGTCTTAATTTATTATTATTATTATTATTATTATTATTATTATTATTATTATTATTATTATTACTCATTAGTAATGCCGCAGCTATATAATACTAATCCATACTTATTAAAATACAAAGTTGAATAAGAAGTAAATAAGACAATTATTTTAAAAAGTAAAAATAAAAAAGCAAGGTGCTCTCAAATTGCAGAAAAGGGCACCGGGTCGGCACGACTACACCCCTATATATAATTATACATTTTTCTAAAAACGAATCCCTTTCTTAATCATTTTTTTAGCTTACCGATATTGATTTTGTTAAATTTCATGATTATTCTGTTATAAGATTTGTCCCTTGTTAAGCAACTTTTTAGCTTATTGATTGTGCCAAGTTTTATAAATGCACTGTAGGCCTATAATTACTTATCAATTATCCTCAACACAAAAATTGTTTATCCATTTTAAGGGGAGAGGATGGTATTTTTGGTAAAAAATGAGTAAATTAAAAAAAAATGTTTTAAAATACTCTGTGATATGTGTGGAATGCATAGCATAACATTTCGTGGGTATTTGTGCCCTTATCGGATGTTGAGTCGCCATTTTTAAACTTCCTGCGTTATGATGGATTTTTAAATCACTCGCCCACTTTTATTGTTGTTTCCGGTAAATTAAATTTTCAAAAAAATTTTTCTTTTCTTTAAAATACCCTTTGATATGTGTGGAATGCATTGCATAACATTTTGTTGGTATTTTTGCCCTTATCGGATGTTGAGACGTCCTTTTTAATATTCCTGCGCTATGGGTTTTTAAATCACAAGCCCGCTTTTTATCGGTTTCCACTAACTTCATTTTTTTTTCTACATTGCCAGACAAATGGATATAATTTCTGAACTATTAAAGATACAGGCATGAAATTTAGAATACACATTCTTAAGATTATTAGGAAACTTTTCTCTGTAACAGAATGTTGTTAATTGATTTCATTTGAAAAATACATCCGTTTGTTTGCAAGAAAGGAAATCAGAAAATTGTTATTAAATTTTAATTGTTTATTTTACAAACGTAGGGACTGATATCAAAATTCTGTTACCGACAGTTTGTAGAACATGCTTTTGCAAATACATTGCAAAAAACTGTTTGAATCTATCTTTAAAAACGGTTTAGATATATCGGTTTTAGTACAATCCTTCATTGGGTATATATATATTTTTTTTCAAATTTGGGCCCCCAAATAATTTTTTTTTCAAAATATTTTTATTTGGTTGAGTTGCCACAGCTATGAGCTCTCCACATACAAAAAATTAATATTTTACACCAAATAGGAAAAAAGTTAAAAAAAAATACCATCCTCTCCCCTTAAAATCATGTCACAATTGGGTATCCTTCCAAGTCGAGAAATTTAAACTCACTTCTAAATTTCTTTGTGTTTGCACAGCGCTCCAGATTTTGAAAAACGTATCGATAGGAAATGTACGTTGATTTATGGCTCGTCCAATAAATTGCATAACATGGAAAATTAATTCGTAAAAACTTGACATTTCTAAAAGAAAAGTGTTTCAAAATTATGGCAACGCTTTCATATTATGATTATTATAAGTATTATCTTAGATCATATATGTAACAGATATGTAGGGGTTATAGGCTTTGAGGTTAACAACTTTTGTCAGGTTTACTACGCTGCCATCTAGTTGTTACATAAGGAGTCACGTCATAATACCCATTTGAATTGCATTAGCGACTGTACTGCCATCTCGTGTTCGTTTACGGCGGACGGGTGGCGATCCTGGCGGTTGTTCTCATCAAAGTGCTGCCGATTTTAACGTAGCGAGGAGTTATCTGTTACATATATGATCTAGGGTATAATAAACACTCAACTTTTGTTTAAGAAACTCTCAAAGGTTTTATTGGCACGTTATAAACACTCAATGTGATAACCCCTTGCTACACAGCAAACATCAACACTATAGTCAAATTCTTGCCACACTCTCTCCAACATATTTCTGCTTATGGATGCAATCGCAGTAATGACCGATATCTTACTACTTCAAGATCTTGCAACTGCAACCTTCACATTCTTCAAAAGAAAGAAGTCACATGGTGTCAAGTCTGGTGACTTGGGAGGCCAAGCCGATAGGCCAGAGCTGCGGTGATAGCACTTATAATCCAACGATGTGGTAGATGGATCGGTTCCTAAATTTCTACGAAATAACTTTTGTGCCATTGTTACTGAATTTTTTTCCGTAAGTTGCAGAACAAAAAACGATTTATGTTGTGGAGTTGTCATGGCAACAGAAATAATACGTTTTCCGAAATTTGGAATTTGATGCTTTGAAAGTTTGACTATAAATGACGTGTACCTGGCTAATTTCTTATTAATATTTACTTTATAATAATCATATAGACGTGTTGCCAATATTTTGAAACAGCGTATTCCGAATCTCACCGGACCGGTGGACAACAATGACGTCACGCTGCAGCGTAATAGGAATAAAACTGCTGGAAGGATCGATGGCTTTCATGGCGACTGTATAAGTTGTTGTCTGTGCTAAGCTAGCAAAATTTTGCGAAATTTTCGTATTGCCATCTCGTTCAAAGAAAAGAGAGCATAAACAATTTATTTCTTGAACCAGTAGTAATAACTGGTCCGTTGACATGTTCGCTCATAAGCCATTAACATATTGTTTTTACGTTGTTTTCATTACAAACAATACAGCAGAACACACCGCCAT
Source organism: Periplaneta americana (assembly GCA_025594305.2). Classification (NCBI taxonomy): domain Eukaryota; kingdom Metazoa; phylum Arthropoda; class Insecta; order Blattodea; family Blattidae; genus Periplaneta; species Periplaneta americana. The sequence goes on along the minus strand of JAJSOF020000003.1, from coordinate 22,373,434 downwards.
GACACAACAGTGCACGATGTCATTCGTCTGATAATTCCCGCCCTATACAAGAACCAATCAGATTCACTGATGGCGACTGCCACCACCTCTGCAAGCTGATGGCACCGGTGTGACACCATCATGTGGAGCATCAGTGACTCCGTCGGTGAAATTCGGAACACTGTGATGCCATCAGATTGCTCAGCGCTGAGATTCGGAATACGCTCAAACACTGTGTGTACTCTTGGATTCCAAAACATTATATGATCTATTATGCTAACTTTCTCAAACACTTTTAAAAATGTTAATAAATATTGATATGGGTCTGTTTTCCTTCAGGGATGTTATGAAACATATTGTGGGGAATTTGAGAGAAATGCACGTTTCTAAAATCCAGCTTACTGTACGGGCATGTGATAAAAAAGAATGTAACTGTACTTCTGGAAATAAAGGAGAGAGTTGGATTTTCTCTTTAAATGTAAGTATTTCTCATAATGGAACAAGAATGAATGAGATTCAGTGTAAGATAGTATCTTACAAAAGATTGTATTTTTCTTGTACGTGTATATTTTAAACCTGGAGTGCAAGAGTTCAGATACCTATGTCGAAATTCCAGTGGCTGATAACGAAAGATTATTTGTAGAGGAGTTAGCATTTCCTTTGTCATCTAGTTCTCAAGTTTCATCGTCTCATCAAGAAAACGTCCAGCATTGCCACTAGAATACTGTAAAAGACCCTTTAATGTAAGATAGAGTATTCGTATCTGTTAAACTGTTCGAGTTAAAAATGAAACAAAGAAGGAATAAAAATTGAAATTGGCTTCATTGAATAAAATGTTTTTTGTATTGTTCACTTCAGAATGGCGAATATAAGCTTTAACTTCATTACCAATATCACCACAACCATATCCATCAGCGTTGTCACTGTTATTGCTACTACTTCCTTCACTTTCGTATCTACTTCTACCCGCATTTCTACCACAAACATCTCATACATAGCCACTATTTCTACTTTCAACACTACCGTATTCATCTCTACCACAACCATGTCCACCTCTACTACTACCATTTCTAGCACAACCACAACCATGTACACCTGACCATGTACACCTCGACCACAATCATGTCCACTTCTACCACAATCATGTCCACTTCTACCACAACGATGTCCACCTCAACCACAACCATGTCCACCTCATCCACAACCATGTCCACCTCAACCACAATCATGTCCACTTCTACCAAAACCATGTCCACCTCAACCACAACCATGTCCATCTCAACCACAACCATGTCCACCTCATCCACAACCATGTCCACCTCAACCACAACCATGTCCACTTCTACCACAACCATGTCCACCTCAACCACAACCATGTCCACCTTAACCACAACCATGTCCACCTCAACCACAACCATGTCCACCTCGACCACAACCATGTCCACTTCTACCACAATCATGTCCACTTCTACCACAACCATGTCCACCTCAACCACAACCATGTCCACCTCAACCACAACCATGTCCACTTCTACCACAACCATGTCCACCTCAACCACAACCATGTCCACCTTAACCACAACCATGTCCACCTCAACCACAACCATGTCCACCTCGACCACAACCATGTCCACTTCTACCACAACCATGTCCACCTCAACCACAACCATGTCCACCTCAACCACAACCATGTCCACCTCGACCACAACCATGTCCACTTCTACCACAATCATGTCCACCTCTACCACAACCATGTCCACCTCAACCACAACCATGTCCACCTCAACCACAACCATGTCCACCTCATCCACAACCATGTCCACCTCAACCACAACCATGTCCACCTAGACCACAATTATGTCCACTTCTACCACAATCATGTCCACTTCTACCACAACCATGTCCACCTCAACCACAACCATGTCCACCTCAACCACAACCATGTCCACTTCTACCACAACCATGTCCACCTCAACCACAACCATGTCCACCTCAACCACAACCATGTCCACTTCTACCACAACCATGTCCATCTCAACCACAACCATGTCCACCTCAACCACAACCATGTCCACCTCGACCACAACCATGTCCACTTCTACCACAACCATGTCCACCTCAACCACAACCATGTCCACCTCAACCACAACCATGTCCACCTCAACCACAACCATGTCCACCTCAACCACAACCATGTCCACCTCGACCACAACCATGTCCACCTCGACCACAATCATGTCCACTTCTACCACAACCATGTCCACCTCATCCATAACCATGTCTACCTCAACCACAACCATGTCCACCTCAACCACAACTATGTCCATCTCGACCACAATCATGTCCACTTCTACCACAATCATGTCCACTTCTACCACAACCATGTCCATCTCGATCACAACCATATCCACCTCGACCACAACCATGTCCACCTGACCATGTTCACCTCTACACAACCATCTCCAACTCCACCTCAAACATGTTCACCTCTTCCATAACCATATTCACCGCTACTACAACCATGCCCACCTAAACCACAACCATGTCCACCTCGACCACAACCATGACCACCTCTACACAACCATCTCCAATTGCACCTCAGACATGTTCATCTCTACCACAGCCATGTTCACCCTCTACTACGACCATGTCCACCTCAACCACAACCATGTTCACCTCAACCACAACCATGTCCACCTCAACCACAACCATGTCCACCTCAACCACAACCATGTCCACCTCAACCACAACCATGTCCACCTCAACCACAACCATGTCCACCTCGACCACAACCATGTCCACCTCAACCACAACCATGTCCACCTCGACCACAACCATGTCCACTTCTACCACAACCATGTCCACCTCAACCACAACCATGTCCACCTCAACCACAACCATGTCCACCTCGACCACAACCATGTCCACTTCTACCACAATCATGTCCACCTCTACCACAACCATGTCCACCTCAACCACAACCATGTCCACCTCAACCACAACCATGTCCACCTCATCCACAACCATGTCCACCTCAACCACAACCATGTCCACCTCAACCACAACCATGTCCACTTCTACCACAACCATGTCCACCTCAACCACAACCATGTCCACCTCAACCACAACCATGTCCACTTCTACCACAACCATGTCCACCTCAACCACAACCATGTCCACCTCAACCACAACCATGTCCACCTCGACCACAACCATGTCCACTTCTACCACAACCATGTCCACCTCAACCACAACCATGTCCACCTCAACCACAACCATGTCCACCTCAACCACAACCATGTCCACCTCAACCACAACCATGTCCACCTCGACCACAACCATGTCCACCTCGACCACAATCATGTCCACTTCTACCACAACCATGTCCACCTCATCCACAACCATGTCTACCTCAACCACAACCATGTCCACCTCAACCACAACTATGTCCATCTCGACCACAATCATGTCCACTTCTACCACAATCATGTCCACTTCTACCACAACCATGTCCATCTCGATCACAACCATATCCACCTCGACCACAACCATGTCCACCTGACCATGTTCACCTCTACACAACCATCTCCAACTCCACCTCAAACATGTTCACCTCTTCCATAACCATATTCACCGCTACTACAACCATGCCCACCTAAACCACAACCATGTCCACCTCGACCACAACCATGACCACCTCTACACAACCATCTCCAATTGCACCTCAGACATGTTCATCTCTACCACAGCCATGTTCACCCTCTACTACGACCATGTCCACCTCAACCACAACCATGTTCACCTCGACCACAACCATGTCCACTTCGACCACAACCATGTCCACTTTTACACAACCATCCATGTTCATCTCGACCACAACCATGTCCACCTCTACACAACCATCTCCAACTCCACCTGAAACATGTTCACCTCTTCCACAACCATGTCCATCTCTACCACAATCATGTCCACCTCTATCACAACCATATCTACCTCTACCACAACCATATCTACTTAACCCATAACCACCTTCACCTCTACTACAACTATCTCTATCTCTGCCAAACCACCACCACCACCACCATCAGCACTATTAAATTATACTAATTTATTTAATGATATTAAAGATGTGAGGAATTGTTTGACAGGAGAACGTGTGTTTATCATTTTATTGTAATAGTGAAAAATAACACAAGCTGTCCCAAAATAATAATTGCTCCGATTTTAATATAGTTAATTTTGGAAAGTGTGTAAGCTGTAGGAACACTGTTAGTCTCAATAGACAGCTAATTATCTTCTAGTTTATTAAGCGTACAGCTACCATATGCGCTGGGTGTTATTGGAAAATTCCGTTGTTAGAAAATGGCGCTATCGAAACCTCAGAGAGTTTTCTGTGTCCTGAATTACGCAGTTCATCGTTCTGTTGTGACTGCACGAAGAGGAATACGAGTTCATTTTTCAGCAAGATGATGCACCACCTCACTTACACTCAGTACAATAAGCATTTTCGTCAACGTTGGATTGGTCGTTGTACTGCCGTAGAGCAAAACTTGATGAGGTGGTCTCTGTACTCACCTGGTCAACCTCTTTATAATTTTTTCCTGTGGGGGTAAGTGAAGGACAATGCTTACATTCCTCCTTTGGCCAGTGACCTGCAGGAGCATCACAGCTGCGGTGCGAGCGACAGATGTTGACACGTACAATGTGGAAGAAGTGGAATATTACCTAGATGTGTGTCATGAGGCCGGAGGTTCATATATCAAGAACTTGTTAGGTATCAACAAAACTTGAAGAGCTACCTGTCTATCGGCACCTATTGCATTGCTGTAGCATTAATAATAGTCACAGAGAGACAGTATTGTGAAATCGGAGCAATCATTTTAGGACACGGTGTACAAAATGTTATTAGTGATTTGTAATTTCAGAATGATTTGGGTATATGGGACTATGATTACATTTTAGAAAACTTTTTGAAGGCAGACAAGACATTAATATATTGTTGAATTAATGGAGACAAATCTGTTTGCAGGCAACTGGAGATATTGTGTGCAAAAGAGGAAAATATCCGTCTCATTGCAATATGGTAAGAAATAAGTATTTATTTATTTACTAGCTTAAAGGACCCGCGTTCCCCGGGCTTTCTATTTTGCTTATATTTTAATTAAACTTATTGTTAGACTTTTATATTTATTAGATCTGACACAGATAGACGTGTTTGCCGAAAGACACAGAATAGTTTACAATTTTTCTTCCGCAATACACAGAATGGAATGAATGTTTTTATCCCCCTGAGTCAGAGTATAGTATACTATACTATACTTTATACATGATTATGATATAAGATGTATATGTAGAGACCCGAAGTATAGTAAAATATATATGAAGAATTCGCTGGAAAAACCATGAATGTCACAATTTTGTTAAGGTTGATGTCATTATCTAATTCAATGGATCACTACGAAATTTAATGTTGTTCTTATGAAAAATGGTAAAAAGGAGAATTATCACCACGAATACAGTAATCCTTTCCTTTATTTTCTATAGAAACAGCACTACATCTTGCAGTTATAGACTCAATTAGATCATTATCTAATCCTTAACAGAAATGTGACATTCATCGTTTTTCCCGCGAACTCTTCAAATGCATTTGTGCCCTAATTATAACCTGCAGAATATTTTTTTAGTATTTTCCCTCATGTCAGTGATTTTGTTTTGAATTATATTGAACTTTAAAAATAAAACAACAAATGTCTCAGAACTCAGAAGGTTAAACATCATTGTCAGGAAGAATGCCATTTTGAATATAAAATATAACAGTAGAAATACTTCTTACGGGATACTCCCTCCGTCTTTCCTAACAAGAAAAAAAAAGTAAGTAATAATAATAATATTAATAATAATAATAATAATAATAATAATAATAATAATAAATAATACAAATAATTTTTGAAGATAGGCCTATGTAAAATTCCACCACAAAATTCACTTGAGAAAGTACATGAGTTCTGATGCCAAAATATGAATAGATCGCACGAATATTTATTTCATAAATGATGGAATGTCTCTAATTTGCACTAACAGCATTTATTTTAATGTTGCAGAATCACGGCGGACGAGAAATTGAGTGTTGGACAGCAAACAAATCAAATCATTCTCAATGTATACTTGTAAGTCAGTTATATTAATATAACACTGTTCATTATTGCATTTGTTTCATGAATAATTGCATACAGGGTGTTAGAGAAGTTTATTTATTTTTATTTATTCATTTAATGTGTTGGAGATAAGGTCATCAGGCCTTCTCTACCACACCACTAAAAATACAAATACAAAACAAAATGCAGATGATAGAATAAATAAGAGAAAGAAATAAAAGTATAAATATAAATACAAAAAAAAATGCAAAAAAAAGGAAGAGGAAAAAGTACAAGTAAATGTTAAAATCACAATAGCAATAAAATTACTAATATAATACCGGGTGTTTCATAAGTCCGTGAAACATTTTAGAAATTCGCCACAAATAAACTAAGCAACGGATATTACATTTTATTACACACAAATATACTGTAGGTAAACTCTACAAGTTTATTTTTTACATATCTCACAAATGCTCAATGTGTCCACCCTTGTTGATACGGCAGACATCTAGCCGATAAACCATCTTGTCAGCATATCACGATGGATCACTACCACAACTGCGAAGTTCCTGAAGGTTAGCGGGGAGTGTGGGTACAAAAACGATGTCCTTCGAAAATCTCCACAAGGAAAGAAGCGCAAGATTTTAAATCCGGTGACCTGGATGGCCACCGCATTAAGGCGTAGTCTAACACACAAAATGCTTTCTCACGTTTATTTAACGTCATTTCGACTGCTACTAAAATGTCTCTTAGCAACTAATTCACCACAACTGTTCTCCTCCTAGCAGCGAACCACGGCAACTATGCAATAAAGGCTTCTTACTTACAAAGCTAATTCAGTACTACTCCTCCTAGCGGCAAACCATGTTAACTATGCGATACGTGCTTTTTCCTAACAAAACTTGGAGAGTTTCTCGTTCTATTAGTATAATAATTACAATTATCTATTGCTTAGTTTTTTTGTGGTGAATTTCTAAAATGTTTCACGGACTTGTGAAAGACGGTAATTGTCTGACATATTTAGTGATTAAAGGAAATAACTAAATATCTGAAAGTAAGTAACTGATTGTGGAAATTTTTAGAGAAACAAAACAGTAACAATTTCGAAGCATTTATATTGTTAAAATATGCAATTTACTGCACAGGTCGATGTACAACTCGGTCCTTACATTCGATGTTGTTGGTTCTGTTAAAAACAATTGTCACTGCTTGGAATTTCGTTGTTTGTTAGCCTGATGTTACTGTTTTGAATATGTTGTTGCACCAGGAACTTTTGTGTAGACGATACTGCACACTGATACAAATTACAAAATAATATTTTATTGTGAGTTGATAAACTATCGTCTTTAAATTTTGAACTGTAACTTCTTAATTTTAACGTGGTTGAATGTGGTACTTCTGGTATATTTCCCGTCTTTATAGAATGATTAACAGAACTGAACCAATGTGTATTCTGATTGGCATCTAGGCCTAACTGTGGAGCTGCATATCTTTTTTCCGTTACAAACTTCAAAATTAAAATAATATAGTTTCTTAAAGGCCCATTCACAATGAAAATTAAACATAACCGTAACACAAACACAGAAGTTTGCGCCCAGGCTACCAAATGGGATCATTCACAATGATTCACATAAGCATTGACATAAACACTACCGTAAGACGTTAACATGAAAGTTTGCGAACTCCAAAGTTTCATGCTTATGCGATTTGCAAACAGAACACAATCGTGGAGCGCTGAAGTATACGACAGAATATGAGGAAATGGCGTCGTTGTTATGTTTCCATGGTTACCAAGTATGTTTGCTGTTATGTTTATGTTCCCATCATGAATGATGGTATGATTTCTTGAGTTTACCGTAACGTTTACATTCTTAAGTTAACGCTTACGTCATGTTTAATTTTCATTGTGAGTGAGCCTTTAACTTGCTTTCCCATTGTTGAGAGGACTGTTAATTTTCAAATAACTCTGATTTTAAAAGAATTAGTGAACATGTTTAAAACTCTAACGTCGAGATATATTTTTAAAAGTTAACGGAATTTTATTTTATTTTGTTGTTAAGCTTAATATAATATGGACTGTTTTATATGAAATATGGAAAATATATGGGAATTAATTAAAGTATGTACTAAACTTTGAAATATGAAAAAATATGGAAAATAAAAGTAGCATTTTTCAACTCGACACATTGTGAAATATAAAGATAATGCAAATTGATGTTAGCTTTATTAGTAAATATATATTTACATAGAAATCATTTCTCTGGTGATTATGTAAATGTTAAAGGAGTGTATACAAGATCGAAGAATCAAGATTGTACTTTTTCTTATAGGCGGAAATTCTCAATGACCATCCATGTAACGGCATTGGAGTTTGGGCTGATGATCAGTTTCGTAAAATATCATGTACCTGGAATAGTCACGTTGGTGAGTTGCATAAATTTGCTTTAATTTTTAGAATTTAAATGAATAACCAATGAAATGTAGATTGCACATTCTTTTCTTACTTTGCATATAATTCAGGTTTAAATATCGATTGGTATTTACAAAATTTGTGTGAACATTTTTTGGATATATCTTTAGAGTGTAACAGATGTACGTTTGGAAACAGGTTTCGATTAGTATGACGCCTTTAGAAAAGTGACGTGGGCGAGTTACAGCCCACTTAGCGGTGATCCAACTTATTGCACAGTGATATTTCTACACAAAAAAGTGCATTAATAGGGATATCCTGAACTAGTACCAACAGATAGCGCACGTGAGGGATGCGCTTTGCGTGTGCATTTGTTTTTCACTATATATACATTGAGGATATACGTAATGTATTAGTATATTAAATACTCTTAAAAACAACTCAAAATGCCACATTTTTGTTGTTCCTATATGTAAAAACCAGGGAAAGCTTTTTATCTTCATCCAGGTGCCGAAATATTCTGAATATATGCTTTAAACCTTAAAAAATATTGTTGTTGTTGTTGTTTTCTAATGCCAGGCGTTTGACAATAAAGTCATTTGACCTCTTGCACTCCAATGTTTTTCAAAGATATTATCATGACCAGCCACTGAAGCACAGATTTTGAGGTGTTCCGAATCCATTTCTTGGTTTGAGTTGCACAATGGACAGTTAGGGGACTGATATATTCCAATTCTATGCAGGTGTTTGGCCAAACAATCATGGCCTGTTGCCAATCTAAATGCAGCTACAGACGATTTTCGTGGTAAATCGGGAATTAACTGTGGATTATGATGCAGAGAGTTCCGTTTTTTCCCTTGAGAATGTGTTATCAAATTTTGTTTGTTGAAGTCTAAGTAAGTAGATTTAATAAATCTCTTCACAGAGTAATACGTGGATTTAGTAACAGGTCTGTAAGTAGCAGTGCAGCCCTTCTTAAACCTTAAAAAATAGAACTAATTAAATTGCGCCTCGAAAGCGCTAGCTATTAAACAAAAATAACTACTTCAAGTAAGGAATTACTGCTACAGTTTCATTTTGGAAGAGGCAAAAGAAAAATTAATAAAAATATATGCAACCTCGACAGCGAGCTATGTTAGCTTAGATGCCTTAGATTATGCAGTAGTTGCAGGAGTCTCGAAATTTACGCCTGCAGTAAACTCTCGATAAACTGTGATGTTTATTATCCAAACAATCCGTAGTGAAATCCATTTCGTGAATAATGTTTTTAATGTACTCTAGACTAATTATTAAAACTATGTTCTAACTTCAAAATTTCAAAATAATCTTACATAGTATTGTAAACTGCATGTCCTTAACCTACAAAACGCACGAATAATAATCGTCATACTAACGCGTTCATATTATATCAACCTATCAAATATTGCACTTAATCTCTTTGCAACTATAGAAAAAATACGAGGAATTCAATCTCGATAGTCTCTTCCCTATAAAAAACATATTGGTGGCTGCATATCCTGTTTTTAGCGTACGGTACTTAAATACTTGTGATTAAAGAGGCAACATTCATCTTCGATAAAGTTCCTATTTTTTATTCGTGCACCTCGTTCTCAAAGTTCTCGTTTAGGTTCATGAATATTCAATTTACTCGTATCTATACTCTGCATAGGGGAGAGTCGGGTAGTATCGGACAGTGCGTTTCTTTCATCTACCACCATATGGTAGTGCCTGAATGACATGGTTACGTTTCTCTATGCGACATCACAGAAACGTAACCATGTCAATCAGGTAGTATCATCGTGGGTAGATGAAAGAAACTCACTGTCCGATATTACCCGATGTCCGATACTACCCGACTCTCCCCTACTGCAGATTTCCCCACCCATCCCATAAGGGGAATCGCTCAGTATTATGCAAGTTTACGCTATTATGTATTGTAAATTAAATTAAATTATATGGTAAGAAAATACTGAATTATATTAAATTGTGCTAGGTTACACAAAATAATTGTAAATATAATTTTGACACGCACAGAAAACCAACAAGCTGGAAAACGTAATCAACTGTAGTATATGACATAATATAGCCTTACAACATGTTGGAATGCTCCTGCCATCTAACGATAAACCTTCGCATAAGATATCTCTATTAGGAAAAATAAATTTGTGGTGTGACTTTACCTGGAATTTATGTGATTTTTTTTTTCAGTTAAACCGACACCGGTGCCCAACACTCCGATTTCAACAGAGGACGACTACAGTATTGTCATAACAATTACAATAATATTAACATGCCTACTGACAGCTTGTGTTGGTGTTCTTATATACGTTTTGAAGCGGCCAAAACAGCCTTTGCCGCTACCTTACCTCATCCCACTGTCGCCATCGCCTTTCTCGTGTCGTAAGTGAGCTTATACAGGAAGTCCCAAAAGTCTCCATACATACGGAATGTCAGTTTGAAATAGAAATCTCACATAATGTGATGAATGTGGCCAACCCACTCCCCTAAACTTACGCTTCTTAATTTTTACTCTGTGGTTACTTTAAGTCGTACGTCTACCAGTAGAAATCCGGGACTTGCATCATTTTCAGGCCTCTGTCAGCGACGTCTGTCATCATGTGATGCTGGACATGTTGTAGAATGTATATCGTAACTGGTTGGATTACCTATGTCTGACTCTCTAAGGCTGCTACTTTATGTAGCCTATTATTTCTATTTGAAACTGACATTCCGTATGTATGGAGACTTCTGGGACACCCTATAGTAATTTATTATCCCTCTTCAGAGTTGAGGCGTGAGATTTGATACTTAAAGTTTAATGAGATGTATAGTAATACAATTCTCAGCAAGTGAATGAATGAATGTATGAAAAGAGGACTGGGAGGAGAAACAAAAGCTACGCGATCTAGCGTCTTTGTTAGTAAATTTGGGGCTGTGAGGAAGAATCTATGTAAGCACCAAGCGTGTTGGACACTTGTCTCACTCTGATTGTCATCATTCTGTTGAAGGAACATTAAGAGAATTTTTAACGGGAAAAGCCGAAAATGGTTGTCACCTATTCTCCTGCTATTCTTACTAAAAGTGGATATACACAAAGGCACGTGATAGCTAATGTATTACTTAGCCAGATGCCTTTGCATTCGCGCGCTATCGCTGTATTGTATTGTATTGTACCATATTTATTAACATTCCATGGTATTCAAACATTGCTTACAGCTAGAATATGGAACAAGTCAAAAAACTTAATACTATTATAAAATCTTAATTTATAGTCACATTGTAGATGAAATATATACAGAAGAGATTTACAATATAGTCTACTAGTACAACACAAAGTTTTAGTATCAATTTCATCAAGTGTTATTGAATATCATGAATTCACCTACAGAATAGAAGGCATGAGAAATTAGGTACTTCTTTAATTTGGCCCTAAATAATTTTATGTTTTGAGTTTTATTTTTTATATCGATAGGGAGGTTATTAAAAATGTTCACTGCCATATAACGCATTCCTTTTGGATAGCACGACAGACTTGCCGATGGAGTATGAAAGTCATTTTTTGACGTGTATTTATGCTATGAACTGTTGAATTAGTTACAAAGTCTTCACGATTACATACGAGGAAGATTATTAATGAAAAGATATACTGACAAGCCATGGGCATTATTTGTAGTTTTTTGAAAATAGTCCTACACGATTCCCTAGATTTGACACTTACTATTATTCTAATTACTCTTTTTTGTAATAGAAATATATTGTTACTATCTGTGGAATTTCCCCAGAATATTATTCCAAAACTCATTACTGAGTGGACGTATGCAAAGTATATTGTTTTTAAGGTATTGATATTTACTGAGCTTGTAGCAGAATACTTGAATGCTATTGACATTTGAGTGATTTAAAGGACTTAAAATGGCCGGTTACATCATTCATTCATTTAGTGTTCTGCCCAACGGCAGGTCTTTCATTGCAAACCCAGCTTTCTCCAATCTTTCCTATTCTCTACCTTCCCCTTTGTCTCCTCATATGATCCATATATCTTAATGTCGTCTATCATCTGATATCTTCTTCTAGCCCGAACTCTACTCCCGTTCACCATTCCTTCCAGTGCATCCTTCAGTAGGCACTTTCTTCTCAGCCAGTGACTCAACCAATTCCTTTTCCTCTTCCTGTTCAGTTTCAGCATCATTGTTCCTTCTCCCACTCTTTCCAACACAGCTTCACCATCAACCTGCGTTAAATATGCTGTAACAATTGTTTTACTAACAAAACACTTTTATAATAATAATAATAATAATAATAATAATAATAATAATAATAATAATAATAATAATAATAATATGACGCATTTTATCAACCGTCGTTTTGGTTTTGTTAACAAAATTATTGTTAAATCAGATTTTTCATGTTCGAGCGTAGTAATATTTAAGATGCCATGACAATATCGTATCGTTATGAAAGCGGCCAAGGTTACGCTTTTCGTTTGTTTTACATGACACTGATTTGGATTGTTTATTTTATTTATTACAAACTGCTTCCCAACGGAGGTAGACTCTTAAGCCTTAATATAAGAATAATAATAATAATAATAATAATAATAATAATAATAATAATAATCAGGGAAAGGATTTATATGTAAATACATATTTACTTATAAAGCTAATATAATTTATATTTTGCATTATCTTTATGTTTCACAATGTGTAGGGTTGAAAAATCCTACTTTTATTTTCCATATTTTTCCATATTTTAGAGTTTAGTACATATTTTCGTTAATTTCCATATATTTTCCATATTTCATATAAAACAGTCCATATTATATTAGGTTTAACAATAAAACAAAACAAAATTCCATTAACTTTTAAAAATACATTTCAACAATAGAGATTTAAACACATGTTCAGTAATCCCTTTAACATCAGAGTTATTTGAAAATTAGCAGTCCTATCAACAATGGGAAAGTAAGTTACAAAACTGTATTAATTTAATTTAAAATTTTTAACAGACTTCAGTTGTGCAGCTCAACAGTTAAATGCCAGTCAGAGTACACATAGGTTCAGTTTTGTAAATCATACTATAAAGACGGTAAATATGCCAAAAGTACGTCATTCAGTCAATTTAAAATCAAAACTAACAAATTACATTTCAGAATTTAAAGAAGATGGTTTATCAACTGACAATAAAATATTATTTTGTAATTTGTGTCAGTGTGCAGTATCATCTACACAAAAGTTCCTGGTGCAACAACACATTACAACTAGTAAACATCAGGCCAACAAACAACTAAATTCCAAGCAGAGACAATTGTTTTTAACACAACCAACAACATCGAATGTAAGATCTAAGTTTAACATCGACCTGTGCCGTTCTCTCATCTCTGCTGATATTCCTCTCTACAAACTAAAGAATAAGGTCTTCAGGGAATTCCTTGAAAAATATACTCAACATACAATCCCGGATGAGTCAACACTTAGGAAGACGTATGCTCCATCCATCTACGATGAGACAATACAGAAGATAAGAGATGAAATTAAAGATAGTTCAATTTGGGTTTCCATTGATGAGACTCCCGACAAAGAAGGTAGACTTGTTGGTAATGTAGTTATCGGTTTGTTAAGTGAACAATATTCTGAACGAATTCTTTTACATTGTGATGTTCTAGAAAAGTGCAATAACAAAACTATAGTTAAACTGTTCAACTGGGTATCCTGTGGCCAAAGGGTATTATGTACGATAATGTGTTATTCTTTATTAGCGATGCTGCCCTTATATGGTCAAAGCTGGACAAGCATTATCTGTTGTATATCCTAAATTGACTCATTTTACTTGTGTGGCGCATGCATTTCATCGTGTGGCAGAAGTGGTCAGAGACAATTTCCTAAAGTAGATTTGTTGATTTCATCAGTGAAAAAGTATTTCTCAAAGCTCCCAGTAGAGTTAACGTGTTGAAAGAAATGTACCCTGAAATTCCATTGCCACCAAAGCCAATTTTAACTAGATGGGGTACATGGCTAGAAGCAGTTGAATATTATGCCGAACATATAGACTCTATTAACAATGTTCTCCTTGCATTGGACTCTGAAGATGCAGTCTCAATTGATACTGCGAAAACAGTTACCTGTGACATAAGTGTGAAGAATGACTTAGCTCACATTCAGCATACATTTTCATGCATCATAAAAACGCTCAAAAGTCTCCAAAATAGGCACCTTTCACTATCTGAAAGTTTTGAAATTATAAATAGTACTGTGGAACAACTGAATCGTGGTAGAGGTAAAGTTGCAGATGCAGTAAGAGCTAAGGTGGACACTGTACTTTCAAAAAACCCTGGATATGAAGAACTACAAAAGGTTGTTGCTGTGATGAGTGGTGAATCAACAGTGAAGATTAACTTGGACTTATCCCCAGCAGACATTGTGAAATTGAATTATGTACCAGTTACTTCTTGTGACGTCGAACGCTCTTTTAGTCAGTATAAATCTATCCTCAGAGACAATAGAAGAAGATTCACTTTTCAGCACTTGAAAGAAATGTTTGTAACCTATTGTTATGGTAACAGACAATAAAAATTGTGTTTTGTTGAAACTACATTGGAAGATAAGGTACGTCCATTATATTTTTGTTTAGTTTGATTAAAATGTACCAATATTTAACGTACATAGTCATTTTTTATAATTTTAAGTCCATATTTAATTCCATATTTTGGTAAAAATCCATATTTAATTCCATATTTTGGTAAAAATAACTACATATATATTTACATATTTCATATATTTTTAGTCCATATAAATCCGTTCCCTGATAATAATAATAATGGCTTTATTTAATCTGGCAGAGTTAAGGCCGTAGGTCCTTCTCTTACACTCAACCAGGATTAAAACTTGCTTACATAGTTGAACATACAACTGAATCGGATTAAAATAATTACATATGGATACGATTTACATAATAAAAATCAAAAGAGATGGTTAAATAAAAAATTACCTAAGAAATAAAAATAAACACATTGGAATACATATTAATGTTGTTAGAATCAAATACGAATCACATAAAATCAGAAGCCGATAATTCAATAAAATGTACACAATAAAAAATAAAAATAAACACACTGGAATACACGGTCTATTAGTATGAAATTACAACCAAGTAGGATTCACATAGCCTAATAATTAAACAAGAAACCGACGTACCTATACTGACATATGATTTACAAATATAAATACAGAGTAGAATAAGAAGAAGGAAATTGATATGTATACTAAAATCTAATTAAAATATATCTTAAGAGACAAATGATTCTTAAAAATTTGACTTGATTTTTTAAAATTATTGTGACATTGTCATCTATTGAAGATTTAGTTAAACCAAATTATTTCCTAAACGTATTAAAGAATTTTGTAGTAGGTTTTTATTTGCTAGCTCGAGATTTATTAACACATTGACATCACATATAGTTTGCACATTTATTGAAAAATATCGTATTCGATTGCAAAATATTTCAGGTATATTATATATTTTTCTAACAGTATTTGCAGCTGTGTACTTGTAGGAGTTTCATTGTTAAAACAAAATCAATGCTTCAATGAACTTGTAAACATTTCTATGGTTAAGTACTCTTTGTCCCTTGCGGCAGCTCACGAATGATGAGAAGATTTATAAATATAAAATGGGTTTGGAGCGTAAAATCTTAAATCAATGAATAATTGCAGGATTGGAGTTTCTAAGTTTCTACTAGTTGGTATTCTAACCTCTCTTCTATTTCTTTTGCTGCAATAATTGTAAACCTCTTGAAATACTTTTGTTCAAATAAACTAACAGAATCATTTATTCTTGGCATAATTTCTTCTTCTCCTTTACCGTTTAAATTACCTGGATACAACAATAATTATGCTTGCAAAATATGTTTTCTAGCAGCCATTTTAAATAATAACGTAATATGTAACTGATGAAGAATGAATACTTAAATTAACGGGAGATTTAAACTTTTGTTAACTTTAACAGAGGTTGATGAAACGGCAGCTTTGTTAAATCTTCTGTGAAAATAATTTTAACGATTAATTAGACTTCAACGGGTGTTAACTATTGCTTAGAGTTGCTTATGATGTGTAATTACAATTAATTTTCAAGCGAGATGTTCAGCAATATTGATAAAAAAACTATTTGTTGCGAAACTCATAAAATTTATGATAAAAAAGTATGCGTCATCTTCACTGAACCAAATTTTCTTATGGATATCACAGAGCATTTAGTTCAAGTTTAGTATGATGCTTGTTTTATTTTTTTAATGTGTTCTTTTTTTACAGCCTTGCCACAGATTCTTCTCCTGTACTCTCGAGATTGTAAAGCATTCATGGATTTGATGGCGACTTTCAGAAGCGTATTAATGAATACATTAAAATGTCAGGTAATGTATCTATCTTGCCACTCTACCGTTAAAAATTTTTGATGTAATTTAAGTAGACGTAAAGGGTCCCATACGACCTTTAAAAAAGTATCCAGAGTTCTGCTGCTGCTTAAATACTTCCGACTGTAACAGTCTCCAAATTAAGCGTGAGAAAAAAGTAAACATAGGAACAAAAGTTTTTGTGATTATGTGATCGAAATTTCTTCATTTTCGTTTTAAGAAGTTCTCTGTAGCGAAATGGCGGCAAGCTATTGAAAATGTAGATTTGAGAAACTATTATCATGTAGGGTGACCAGATTCACATCGATAGGAAAGAGGACGCAAAGCTTCAAAAAGGAGGACATTGTTCGAAAAAAGAGGACAAAATATTGTACTTAGATCTAGGCTTAGGTCTATATTGTACTATAAATAACGTCAAATGCATTTTCTTACAAAATATTTAGAGTACAGATTTAGGCTTATATCATACTTAAAAGTATGCTAATATTACAAAATAATTATGACTATTACACTCTTACTACGTCATACTACTTTTGACCAATAAAACGGTACAAAAGGACGTATTTCAACCAATCATGACTGCTTATCGCACAATTTTATCGCGTCCCTAGCATTTGTTTAATTTTATCGCGTCCCTAGCATTTGTTTCTTTGTTTGCCAACATTTGAAACTGCGCTGGTCTGGACGTCAAAAATATATATAAAATTACAAACCACTCCAGTCGATGCACAGCAGTTTCAAATATGACTCGCATTGGCATTCAAGAACAAGAATTAATAAAAATCACTGATCATACCTATGCATCTTCTGAAATCCGATTTACAAATAAATGAAGAGCACCATTCGGAAATCCTGAATAAGTTGAGTACACCATGTAGGCCTAAATCAACGAGTTCCACTTCTATTATGCACACGTCCAATATAACATCAATTGAACCACCAACCACATTCAAATTTGAAAATTGTACATTCAATAATTATTCCTTTTAAAATTATTCATTCGGAAATTCTGAATAAGTTGAATACACCATGTAGGCCTAAATCAACGAGTTCCACTTCTATTACACACACGTCCAATATAACATCAATTGAACCACCAACCACATTCAAATTTGAAAATTGTACATTCAATAATTATTCCTTTTAAAATTATTCATGTTTATTTTTTTATGTCATCGTCGTTAATTAAAACTTTTCTAACACTTGTGTATATTAGTTAGGTTATGTTATAGCTTCTGCTCTGAGAGGATAAAAATAACTTCTGCTATATGATATTATGGATAGTCACGTATCAGAGATTGATTAATATTAAGATTTATTGAATAGTAATCATTACAGTGTCTGTATAAAGACACTACTGCCATCTAGCATGCATCTAGCGTAATATTTGTAATGCTGAGATGGTACAATAATATATTTGAAGACAGTTGTATTTTCGTAAGTCAATTAATATTTTATTGTATTGGAGTACTTCGTTACTTCTAATCTTTATATACTTTCTTCTAATCGTGTAATAGTCAATTAAATCCCACTCGAGTTTTGATTTTCTCTAGATAAATCAAAACGTCTAGTGAGATTACTGTTGATAAAACCACAGCCTAGTATATACAGTCATGAAGCTTGAGTTTATGAGGGTACTAGGAACAAAAGACTCTGCTGGTACTATTTCGCATTGTCTGTACGTAATGAAGGGATAGTAGCGAACCTAGTGGTTAGCAACTACCTATGGGTGCATATTTACTACATATTGAGCTTCGTGACTGTATATTCTAGACTGTGATAAAACTTAATAATAATGCTTTTACAGTTAGCTACATATGAAAGTCAAGGGAACTGTAATTATTAAAGAGGACAGAAAATATCTACCCTATTTAGTTTTAGGCATAGGCCTATATTATACTTAAAATTATATAAATATTTATTTTATTACAGTATACTTATGATAAAACTTAATAATGTAAAATGATTTTGCAGTTAACTACATATGAAAGCCAAGGAAACTATAATTATTATCAAAATACATAAAAAGACCGCACAAAATGTGAATTTAATATTACTTTGTATGCAGAGAGACTTATGATCGTTGGCAAAGAGTATATTCTGTCGATGCTGCTGCCACCTACAGGAAAATTACTTGAAAAAGACGTCAAATCAGATATTTCAAAATATCAGGCATAAAAGTTACGAAAAGGAGGACGTTTCTTGAATTTTTAAAAATTCGCCCAGACTCCGGGCAAAGGCCTAAAAAGGAGAACATGTCCAGGCAAAAAAGGACGTCTGGTAACCCTGTTATCACGTATTTCTGTGAATGCAGTACCATAGTTTTTCTCGAGTGACCGCATTTCTCTACGGGAAGTACGTAATTTATTTTAACGATCTCTGACGACTTATTGGTGAATTATAAGTGTACCAGGAAATGCTGCAAACTAAGTTCATTAGAAGTTCAAATTAAAATTAAAAGTTATTTGCTTCCATAATAATGAAACAAATCCCTCTGAATGGTTTTCTTTGTGCTAAATATTTTTTATTGAACCTATACATCTTCAGTTCTTGAGTGTCATTAAATATATGGAAAAGACCTATACCACTTGATTAATAACTATAAAAATATTTTATTTTTAATAATAATATTATCTTACTTAAGTTTTGTATAAACTACTATATAGCCGTCAGTAAATATTATCGAAATGAAGATCTAACTTCAGATATTCTCTACGCCTACTTATATAACCCCAAAAGCTCTCGCTTTCATATCATCAATAAAGCATCAATCTGTATAATAAGTTACAAATACTCACATCATGGCATTCACTATAATAATATTTCATTTTTAATGGTAATAATGTCATCAAACATTCTTAAGTTTTGTAATTTTTAATATCCAAAATCAAAGACAGCTGTACTCAGAAAATTACACACCAGAGAATCTAACCTGTAATTTTTTTTAGTAAATCTTGAAATTTTTAAACAGAAACATTCTGAAAAAGTTACATTCTGGTATTATGATGTCAGAGAATCTGAGCCCTCTGAACTCTAAATATTCGTAGCCTTCGTGTGATATTGTTTATTGTAATGTGTTTGTGTTTTGTTTTGTTCTCTAAAAGCCATTATTTCTGAAAACTGACGACAGTTGGATTTTAGAAAATAGGAAAATGATATAAAAAACTGAAATTTCATTGAAAACTACTATTTTTCTGAAAATTTTTGGGTTCCAAGCTTCAAAATGACGGGTCATTTATTAAAATCCGTTCAGCCGTTTACCGTAATTTCCATTACCAGTTCAAATTATATATATAGATGAGTAAGTCTGAGCGTGTATGGACAATCATTCCATTCAGACATAGCTCCCTGAGGTAAGTCTGTAGAATACGGATTAGTCTTCGGTAAATCTTTGCTTGAAGGGGTCCTTAGCAAGTTGATACTATTGTTACATTTAGCATTCAAGCAATTTTATAATTAACACGTTACATTCAGCATGGTAAACATTAGTCCTTGGTTAATGATGATGATGATGGTTTAATACAAACTCTTTTTTTCTCTGTTACAGGTACATGACTGCTATGATTCAAACGCCGCAGAAGAAGTGGCATCTGGTAGCTTGGAATGGTTGACCAAGTATTTGACAAGAGAAGATACAAAAGTGATAGTTGTAGAGAGTGAATGTGCAGTATTTCGTCAGAGAGCTCTTTTCCAGGGGGTTAAAATAGTATACAAAGATCCTTCATGGCTGGATGATATTTTTTTACACGGACTTAAAGATCTCGCCAATGATAAAAGAAGAAACCAGTACAACAGAGTGTTTGTCGTTCGGTGGGTTTATTATTTTTCACATATGGATGAAATGTAGACTGCTTGTCTTCCGTCTGCAGTGGGATGATGTTCAGTAGGGTTTCCGATGTTACACCAAATACCTTACTATAATAATACCGGACAGCTGTATACTAACAGCATTGGCGTGAGTGCGAAAAGTCGCGGACCTGACATCTAGCGCAGAGGGATGGAATTACGAGCAGCATTGGCGTGAGTGCGAAAAATCGCGGACTTGACATCTAGCGCAGAGGGATGGAATTACGTCCACATGTACAAATATTAACATAGCGAGATTCGGACTATTATTTAAAACGTGAGTTACTAATGTGGAGTTATATATGAAACACTTAAGAAATGTTGAATAATATTTAATTTAAAATTATTATCTTATATCAAAGCTGCATATTATGAGAAATATTGCATACTTCATATTACTTTCCGTAATTAATTGTTACATATTTTTTCTTTGGTTTACCGAGACAAAATCAATCTGATATTAGGAATGAATTTACAGTAATGTTTCATATACGCATTGCTGACAACTGCAAAGATAAAATTGATAGTAATTTGATGCTTGTAATAATTAGTAAAGGCATGTGGACAACAATAAAACTTAATTTGATAAAACCTTAAAATCCATTACATTTTAACTTCTATTTATTTATTAGGTCTAAATAAAAAAACTAATTTGTATTTTTCTATCAACACAAAGACGAAGGAATTAGGTCTACTAAAGAATGTTGTTGACTTACGTTTTATGAACTGTCGGAAATCGAAAGTACGATTTGGAGCAATTTGTAATGCTGCAATTGTCACAATTACAAACAGCACATATATACCCTGACATTTTAACATAGCACTAATTAATAAAACTATTAACTAGCCCAGCAACAATATACATTGCAGTTGACGACGACGACCTTCTTCATTTGTAGTATTATTATTGTTCCGGCTTCATGTAAGCCTTGACAATTCTTCTTTTTCCAGAATATTATAGTCAATTCATCATGCACAGCAACTCAAATATAAGTTACTGCTGTATTGCAGTTGATTACAGCTTGTTTCGCGAGTATCTCCATCCCGGCAGGTAGGTAGCAGCACCATCGTCGTTCGCACGTAAAACTGCTAGCTGTCCGGTATCAATATAGTAAGGTATTTGGTTAGACTAGTGCATAATTGGACCGCATGTTCAAAATTTGGCAATTAATGATTTCACAAGAATATCTCTTTGTTACCTTCATCTGAATGTGTATTTCATGGTAGCCACATCCTGAAAACATATCAAAGAGCTCCACTAGTCTCTTTTAATCTGATATCACGTAATTCACTACAATCTAATCTAGTCTAAAGTCATATCAACCATTATGATGTAATCTGTAATCAGTCATTATAATGTTGGTATTTTGCAGCCTTTCAGAGATGCAATTAAGCTTTTTACTAAGAAGTAAGCATTTACTTTTTTATCTGATTATTTGTGTTATTATTTTGCTCCTATTTTTAGATTATTTTTGACTTTACTAGTTTGATTTGTAATACATAATGTCATCCAAACTGATATCTAGCCCAGAGTCTAATATAATCTAATTTAATCTAATCTAATGTCGGTATACAGTATAGTCTAATTCGATATCCAATATGGTCTAATATCACCCAATCTGACACAATCTCATTCAGTGCCAGAATGACATAAAGAGAAATCAAATTTAATCTCTTCGAAACTGACGCCATAAAAAGTCATCCGATCTTATATAATCAAATCCTAACCTAACCTAACCTAACCTAAGCTAACCTAACCTAACCTAACCTAACCTAAAGTATGTTGAGGAATGAGTGGAATGGAGAAAAATTCTCTCCGGGACCGGGATTTGAACCCGGGTTTTCAGCTCTACGTGCTGACGCTCTATCCACTAAGCCACACCGGATTCCAATTCCGATGCCGGACAGAATCCTCTCAGTTTAAGTTCCACCTCTTAGGTTCCTTCTAATGGCCAACCCTCATGCACTGCGTCACAGATGTGTGACAGTGGTACAATGTACTGTACACATAGTGTGCAGAGGTGTACTCATTACGAGTGAATAAGCGGCCGGGATCCGACGGAATAAGCGCCGTCTTAATTTACGTTAAGTGATTATTTTTCTCATATCATATTTACGATGTACCGAAGTACATATGATGACGCAGAATTTCTTCATGGAAATATCATATGTACTTTGGTACATCGTACATAAACTAAACTAGCCTAATAAAATAAATGTATATAAATTTCAATCATAAGACACATCTGTTTGCAAATGTTTATTTGCTATATGGAAATAGAATATATTAACGTTTTCGCCTTATTGGGCATCCTCAGATAAAGTAAAATGTGTAATCTGAACCTTGATCAAATTAAGCAAATAACAAATGAGCATTATATTATACATGGTGTTGGATCTTCATGAGCTATATGTATAAAACTATAAATAAATTTTGGAGGATAATTAATGCAAACAGATGTGTCTTATGATTGAAATTTATACACATTTATTTTATTATGTTACTAGACATATCTGAAAATAGAAAATTAATTGTAAATTAAACTAGCCTAGCCTAACTCAACCCAACCCACCCTCATCCCATCAAAACTCATTTAACATAACAATTGAGGGGGTCAGATGCAAAGGGGTACAAGTGACATTAAAAATAATAAGTTAAGTGCATCCAGGGTAAGCTAAAACCTCTAGAATTTTAGTGGAAAAAGAGTATACAGTCTGACCTCGATTTCTCGAATCGCAACGGGGCCAAAAAATAGTTCGACTTAATGAAATTTCGAATTATTGAAATTTCATTGGAAAATTACAAAATAACGTACTGTATGTCCTTAAAAGATTACCTGTACATGCAGGATTATGTTTTATAAGAGAAGTGCTGTACTACTATAGGAAAACCACTCGCACCGATTTGAAATCATGTGTAAGGACCTTTGGGTGGGCTGGGAAATTATTGACGAATAGAATAATTTTCCTTTTTTCATGTTCAAACATTTTATTAATCCGATGGAGCCAAGATTTAGTATATATGGACGCAGTCATCCAAGCCTTTTGTTGCTTAAATATTCAACAGGTGATGACTTGACACCCTTAAAACACCTAGATTCTTCTGATTTGCCGACTACGTGGAGTTTCTTTTCCCTTTTAAAAACCAATGCTTTTCTGGAAAACACTTAAAAAAGAGTCCAGTCTCATCAGAATTAAACACGTTTCCTCTAACACATTGCGCCTATAAAGTTCACAGTCTATGTCCGGACATAACTTCCTACACAATTTCGTTTCTAACTTAAAAATTTTCTAGCCATCTTAAACTAGCTAGGAAATTTTCGTAAACTAATTCTTTGGCGAATTTGTCTGCCTTTTCGCGAATTAGCCCTCCAGCAATAGGAACATTTTTGTCCCTCACACACTTCACCCACTGAATCATGGCCTCTTCTAATTGCGGAAAAGTAGAAGTTTTAAATATTTTCCTCTGTGGCACTATAGAATTCTAAATACAGAGTATTTTCTGTCTCTTGAGATCAAAATTTTGTTTCTAGATATCGAAAATTCGAAATATCGAATTTCGACTTATCGATTATTAACACGTAAAGTACATATAATATGATAGGGATCTAGAACATTCTTCGAGAAATAGAATATTCGAGTCATACGGTTCGAGAAATCGAGGTCAGACTGTATATTTAACCACATGACACTTTAAAATTGAAATTGAAAATTTCACGAACATTTCAAAAGCTTAGAAACTTTCAAAATCACATTTTGTCATAAGTAACTTTGCTTCTGGCCCCTCTATTTTGTTAATTAGCTCATCTAATGTAATCTAATGTAACCTAATTTTTCCCAGCCTCATCCAATCCAATCCTGTACAATCACATATATATGATGTGATGTGATACAATCTATATATATAATTTGAACTGGTAATGAAAATTACGGGACAACGGCTGAACGGATTTTAATAAAGGACCCCTCATTTTGAAGCTTGGAACCCAAAGTTTTTCAGAAAAACATTAGTTTTCAGTGAAATGTCAGTTTTCCTACATAATTTTCCTATTTTCCAAAATCCACCTTTCGTCAGTTTTGAGAATTAATTCAGTTTCAAAATAAAACAAAACACACACTACAATAAACAATAGGCTATTACACGAAGGCCATGACCTGCAGGATTGCTGACATATTTTGAGTTCAAATTCAATTGGTTATTAAAAGCTTCAAGACTCACTAAAAATAATTTACAGGTCTGATTCTGCGGTGTGTAATTTTCTGAGTACAGCTATGTATTGGATATTGAGGTGGTTTGATGACATTATTACCACTAGAAATTAATTATTATTATTGTTAATGCCATGATGTTAATATTTATAAACTACAAGACTTGCGTAAGATAATAATATTGTTATTAAAAATCAAATATTTTTATAGTTATTAATCAAATGGGGTTGGGTCTTTTTCATATATTTAATGGCGGTGTGGTGTAGATTCAGTATTGGCTCGAGAGAGCGCAAAATTACAGTTCCTAAGGAAAGACGGTATTACTTACTGATAAAATAAGAGATATAGAAAATTTTGTAGTCTCCTGATCATTTCTGCAAGATCTCTTAGCAGGATAGAATGATTTTACCCTCTACAGTTCAAGCTCTACGTGCACCAGCTATACCAAGATGTTATGTCTATTGTTCGAAAGCATAGCAAACCTGACTTTCTTTAACTTTCACCTACAATCCACAATGACCTGAAATAGCTATTGCTTTACTCCCACATGAAAAACCCACATTTTTACTTGCGTTTTCGCGTTGAAACGCAGAAACTGAAGTTGGATAGGTTCAAGAAAAAATATTTGGCATAAAAAAACCATTCAGAGGGAATATGTTTCATTATTATGGAAGAAAATAGCTTTCAAAATGTCTGGTATTTTTCATTGAAAATAATTCTGAAAAATTTTTATTTGGACGTCTAATGAACTTAGTTTGCAGCATTTGCTGCACAAGCCACTGGTATAATATAATCTACTCTAAACAGAAACGGTTATTATTTTGGCGAGGTGTTAAAGAGAGTTGAAGACAAAAAATATTAAGAACTTCATTATAGATTATAGAATTTATGGTCTGAAAATTATTGTGCAGAATTATTATAATGAGTTTTTGACTTTACTTTTCTCAATAGAGTTACTTTGCTGCATATCCTGCAGTCATTTCTTCCATGTGGGACTGTATCTCAGACAAAGTCTTATTCCTACACTATTTTATTCATGGGGTACGATTGGGTAACTAGGAATCGTGAAGATGTACTTACATATGGGTTTAAAATTTCTATTCTTGTTTGTTTTACAGTATTAATGGCTTCACTGACGAGAACGAGAGAATTAGAATCATAAACCCAAACACGAGGTACATAATTCCACAACATCTGGAGGACTTGTTCACCAGTTTATGCAGGTGAGAGAGACACTGTTCTTGATATCTGAGGCATAATGTTTAGCTTCTCAGAAAGAGAGAAATTTGTTCCTGTTGTATGTTCTAATGTATTGTCTTGATAAATATTTATTTTGTTTGAAATGTTTCAATTTTACGTTTGATCTATTCATTGTTTACACAAGTTGAGTAACTTGTAGATTTTATAGTTTTAATTTTATGAAGAAACACCGCAAATGTTATAGCGGGTGAAAATGTATATAAAGAAGAAATAACGTTTAAAATGATATCTCACTGCAATTCTATCATCGCCCGGCTTGTATGATGTTCGTGTCGCTCGACATCATACACTGCCAAATAAACAGATTGATTATCCAGAGTAAGTACTATTTTGTCATTATCCAAAAGTTGAAATGGCATTCTCGAAAAGTTGCTACACTATTAGCACAGTCTAGTATATACAGTCACGAAGCTCAATACGTAGGAAATATGCATCCATAGATTGTTGCTAACCACTAGGATCGCTACTATCGCCTCATCACAGACAATGCGAAATAGTACTAGCACAGTCTAGTGTTCCTAGTAGCTTCAACAACTCAAGCTTCGTGACTGTATATACTAGAATGTGCCATTAGATCATGATATTAATTGCATTTAGATGTCGGACATTCCGCAGACTTCAACAATGTGATTAATTTTCACTATGTCGACTTACTAATTGCAGCTGACATTGAGACTTCACTTATACAGAGTGGGGCATAGGAACCAAGTATTTTTAAAATAATCATAAAATAGTTAGTTTTTGTTTTCAACACAATTTATTGGTAGAACAACATTCGTGAGAACATACCATTTCAATTATGAGCGGAAAATTGCATCTGGCATGTGATATCCGTCTGCGTTGACGCATTGTTGAAGACGCTGACGAAAATTGACCTCTACTCTTTCCAGGAGACCTCTGTTGATTTGAGTGAGATGTGTTGACGTATCGCGTCCTTTAATTCAGCAGCCCAATACCGAAAAGTTTGTCTGTTAACGGCTACATTAAGGTGGAAATGGGCTTCATCAATCATTGTAACCATCATGTTTTCATACTGCTCGTGGAGTGCAAGCATTTCCTGTGCGAAATTCATCATTACATTCAATTTCTAAACAGCCACCCATCTTGTATGGGTGTAAACGAAAATCGTCATGCAAAATCCGTCGTACGATTGCTGATTCAAGCAGTATCGCTTTTTTGACTCAACATTTTCTGGAGTACACACTCTGCGTTGGCGGCCGGGCGGTTTATTCTTCAGTATTGCGCCTTTTGTTCAAAGATTGTTAACTCAACATAAGATTGTGTCACGCATGGAAACAGAATCATTGCGATTAATATTGAATCTGTAGCAAAACTCACGCCGTACCGCGGTCACCGACTCGCCATTCCTAACAAAATAATCATACGCAAACATGCGTCCACTGCTCCATGATGCCGACTGCAGGTGAAATGCTATGAGCCACGGAATGGACTGTCACATGCCGCACGTCTCTCCCTTTCATAATGACCGAGTACAAGCCAGTCCAAAAACACTTGGTTCCTATGCCCCATTCTGTATATAGATAGAAAAAGCAATACTTAATTTCTATTACGTAACAAACAAAACATTTAAATTGTAAGCTCAATATAATACAGAATTTCTTTTCAATATTTCAGTCTTTACCTAACATTGGCTTTCTCTTTCTTTCTTTCTTTCTTTCTTTCTTTCTTTCTTTCTTTCTTTCTTTCTTTCTTTCTTTCTTTCTTTCTTTTTATATTGGAATTTGATTTCATTACCTAAATTATGTTTTATTTAACGACGCTCGCAACTGCAGAGGTTATATCAGCGTCGCCGGGGTGCCGGAATTTTGTCCTGCAGTGTTCTTTTACATGCCAATAAATCTACTGACATGAGCAAATGCCATCGACCTGGGCCGGGATCGAACCCGCAACCTCGGGCACAGAAACTCAGCACTGTACCGACTGCTCCACCCAGAGCGACTTTGATTTCATTATGTAGCTATTTAGTTTGAGTTTGTTGTTTAATTTTTATTGCTGCAAGATTTTTGGTTTTTAATTGTATAGTAGAGTATTTTGGAATGACTTTATTAGCTATACATTATTTATTACACCAAATATTACCTTTAGTTTTATACAGTTTAGTCTTTTCGTTCAAATGTAAATGCCTGATTGGCGTCTGTTATTTTCAAAGCAATTTTGGTATTCAGATAAGTATTTGTATAACAAATTTATTTTCAATATTTTCGTCTTTACCCAGTGACAAGTAAAGATGGAAATACTGAAAAGAAATTTGTTATACAAACACTTACCTGAATGGCAAAATGATTTTGAAAATTAATATACAGAAGATAGTGAAACACAACTGCAGGATGATCATTCATAAATATTGAACAAATTAGGCCTATTTAAAACCATTCGAAATAAGCAGCAAATAATGTAAACTCAGAAGACTTTGCACTTCTGTTTCCTATACCTTCTTCCGGTCCACTAACAATTTTTGTTTTTAAGACACTCTGATTCGATGAGTATTAGCTGTAATGTTGGTAACTACTTGTTCTGCCGAAAAGAAACTTCCGAATAAGTGTGATAATATTAAATTTTGTATACGATAATTTTGTGTCGTCATATATGGTTCTGATTGGTTGTTATACGCCATTGGAGAATTAATATATGAATGAAATAGTCGTTGAAATTTTAGAAATCAAAAGACGTATCGGTATTTATAATAATGTAACTGACTTTGTATCTTTTTACAGGCTGAGAAATGCAATATATTCAGAGGATTTAAAAGTACTTGAAGAAGATATCAAGTCTCTTGAAAGATACAAAAGAAATAATAAAAATTATTTGGATCAGCTGCTGAGAAGAACATGACCAAGTGGAAGCTGAAGAACTGGAGAATTTTAAACTCGCAAATGTACTGTACTTGTGTCACTTTGGTCTTCATCGTTACTGTGCGGACTCCCATGAAGATTGGAATGAAAACCAGAAGTTTCGCACCTATGGTTATAAACATAATTAATCCATAATGGATGTTGTTTTGTATTTTTTATTAATTCTCAGTGCTAGATAATATTGTTCAAGGCAGGTTATTTGAGGCACTATTTCTTTTCCTGGCAATTATTGATGTTCAAATCACAGCTATACTGTTTTATAAATGAAGTATTTGAACTTTTGTCGCTTTTGTTTTCAGGAGCGGTTAAAGTGGTTTTGTTTAAAAGACATAAATAATTGTGAGAACGTTTTTTATTGTGTTAATAAAACAGTTGTTTTTATAATGGTCTACCTCAGTATTTCAAAGAATTTGAAATAAATATATTATCATCTCTTCCACCTTCATCAAACAGTTATCGTCACCCAGTGGCGGCCGGTAAGGCATTCTGGTGGTGGTGCCAAAAACGAAAAAAGGTTGTACGCAAATTACCCTAGTGAAATTGATAATTTCGCAGTTCACGTTTGCATTATGTTAAATAAAACACATTAATTAAACCAGCTATTTTACCAGGTGTACAGTTAATAATGCATCTAGTAACAGTTACAATAACATTTCCGAAACTAATAACGAAATTTACAGATACAGATAATCAAAACTTTCACAGTATTGTTAGTCAAATACAAATAAATTTTATAACTAGTAAAATTACTGGAAAAAAAAACACACGAGATAAACAAACACGTTTGCACTTTATTTAACAGGCCGATAAATCCAAGGCAGCGGCCTGAATAACACATGTTCATGTCCTGCACAGATCTCATGCATCGTTAACAGAAGCATCAATACTATAGCAACAGTGTAGCGATATTTAGTTGCCGCAAAATAAAACAAATATTACACAACATTAACAAACAGTTTTACATAATATGAAAAAATATTTATCTTTCTAAAAAGAACCATGACTATCTCTGCGTTCAATATAGTTAAATGGATAATAATTTACACATTCAATTCCAAGTTATGTGCATTAGTTTTGAATTGGCAACATTACATTAACATTTGGCGCGGAACTTTAACTTGTGTTTCGTGCAAGTCTGCGGTAAATGATTCCCTTCCTAATGTCTCCAAGAGCCCTGCCATCTAGCGAAATTTTCGCATTACTGTGCTCTAGCGGGCGGAATATTAACTACTGAGTCAAATTGAATCCGGCTCAAAGTCTGCCATAATAAAAGCATATAAACTAGAATCAGTAGCCTTTTGTATAGTGTTATATGGAGGGAGGCAGTGCCACACCGAAGTGGCTCCATCGTTCGGAAAAACACTGCAAGAGTGCGTCCGGATCTGTGCGCGCGCTCGTTCAAATGAAATACGAATAAAATGTGTAGAAATAAACTATTACAACTGCTTTCTAGGATATTATTTTTTGTTTCTTTCATTAGTGGTGCCATGGCACACTGGCACTACCCCAAAAGCCGCCCCTGTCGTCACCACTAACATAATATTGTCACCATAGAACCAATACCATAGTGTGTTCATTCATTCCATTTTTTTTTGGGAAATGCCCTCCTATCCTCAAAGTCTTTTTTGGGACGCTCAAATGTCTCGCTTTTTTTTTTTTTGCGATATGCTTTGTCAATATACACGTATTTTACTGTACGTTATCTTTTGTGCAATTGTAGTTAAGAATGCTAGGAAGCGCCACATGTACGACCACGAAGAACTATTTGGTCTGTAGCATAATCTTTTTCTTTTATTGTCATATGTTGATAGCGGTTGGTAGCACTGGCCCGTTTTTCAGTTGTCAATCTGATTGTAACAACATTCATTTCCGTTTTTCATGTTGTTGTTTTAAAACATTTGATTGGGTAATTTGTGAAAACAAAGGTGACATTTAGAGAACATGGGGGGGGGGGAATTGCTCCAACCCTGAGTTTAATGGCCGAGTTTTTACCTGGAGGTAAGTCTGGCAAACCTAAATACACAGGCAAGTCTCCTCGTGTTTGGGCGAAAATTATCTAGGCTTTTGACCTTGAGATAAAGTCTTCAGACGTCTAGGACTTCTTGAAAATTTTCCTACTGTAGCGTTCTCGAAATTAAGCGGCAGAAAAAGTAAGCATAGAAACAAACGATACTACGAGCATCTGGTCGAGATTTCATTGTTACGTTTTGCAGTTCTCTGTAGAAAATGGCGGCAGCTATGAAAGTTCAGATTTAAGGAACCATTCTCATGCATTTCTCTTAGAATTTATAGAAATGTGTAAATATTTTCCATGGAAAATCGAATAAGTTTTAATAACACTTATAACAGCGAAACTGTAGATATAATATTAAAAAATGGCGATAAGGAATCACCACAGTCTAGTATATACCGTCACGAAGCTCAATACGTAGATAATATGTATCCATAGATAGTTGCTAACCACTAGGATCGCTACTATCGCCTCATCACAGACAATGCGAAATAGTACCGTCACAGTCTATTGTTCCTAGTACCCTCACAACTCAAGCTTCGTGACTGTATCTACTAGACTGTGGAATCACTTAGAAATGAAAGCAGAACCATGGAGGAATAGTATTTTTCGAGTGATCGCATTTCTCCATGGGAAATAACTTCCAACGATCTCTTATGTCTTCTTGGTGAACTATAACTGTAGGAGGTAAGTCTGAGCATGTATGGGCAATCATTCAATTCAGACATACCTCCCGGAGATAAGTCTATACAGACTTACTTCCAGGTAACTTCAGTGCTGTAGTTAAAAAATTACTGGAACTCGGCTATTCCAGAAGCCCCTAAATTGTGCTTCCTCAGTCGTTTCCTGTATTATTTATACTGGAACTGTGGAACCCTAATATTATTTTTACTGGGATTGCGTTTCGACCCAACTACGGTACTGGGTAAGTATTTGAGTGTATGGGCCCTTGAGGTTAAATAAAATTAATTCAGTAAT
This sequence comes from Periplaneta americana, assembly GCA_025594305.2. Classification (NCBI taxonomy): domain Eukaryota; kingdom Metazoa; phylum Arthropoda; class Insecta; order Blattodea; family Blattidae; genus Periplaneta; species Periplaneta americana. The sequence continues at coordinate 22,341,327 of JAJSOF020000003.1, read as the reverse complement.
AGTACTAAAGAAGAAATGTTGGAACTGTAATTTTTATATTAAAATATTCCTTTATAAACACAAAATAAAAGACGAACAACTTAATGACTTACTCAAAATAAACAAAGCCGTTACCCTTTGCTACATTAATGTTCTCGTTGTTGTTTTCTAATGCCGGGCGTTTGACAATAAAGTCATTTGACCTCTTGAACTCCAATATTTTTCAAAGATATTATCATGACCAGCCACTGAAGCACAGATTTTGAGGTGTTCCGAATCCATTTCTTGGTTTGAGTTGCACAATGGGCAGTTAGGGAACTGATATATTCCAATTTTATGCAGTGTTTGGCCAAACAATCATGGCCTGTTGCCAATCTAAATGCAGCTACAGAAAATTTTCGTGGTAAATCGGGAATTAACTGTGGATTATGATGCAGAGAGTTCCATTTTTTCCCTTGAGATTGTGTTATCAAATTTTGTTTGTTGAAGTCTAAGTATGTAGATTTAATAAATCTCTTCACAGAGTAATACGTAGATTTAATAACAGGCACAGTCTAATACACACAGTCGCGCAACTTCAACACTTTTTTTGCCAACATTCGCGACACTAGCGCCCAAGCGGCAGGCAAGGCACTGGTCATAGGGTTGATACAGCCAGCACGTGCTTTAAAGGGATGCGAGATGTTATAATAACGTTTTAATTATGCGTCGGAATAAAGGTAATGTGTGCAATGACGAAAATTGCAATAACAACAAGTATAAATCTCCGAATTTGTCGTTCTTCAGATTCCCTAAAGTCCAAGAGAAAATCATAACTCAGTCATAACCTATAATCCACGTTGTAGGTAGCCTACGTATTGTGTTCTATAATACATTTATTACTTATCAGTTACCTATTTGTATGTCAGGAAGGACAGTTTAAATAAAAACAAAGTAAATACCTGTTACAGTATATTATTATTATTTTTTTTTTTGCAGAGATCATATGTGTAAATGTGTAACCATTCCGATTTTGGATAATATATCTACAGTTTTTAATGCAAGTAATTCCATAATTTTTGTATTCGTGTTTTTTTCTTTATATTTTTCAAAAGTTGAATATTATATAGCATTCAAGTAGGTATCATGGTGTTAATTTTGCAAGAATTCATGGAGTATGGTAATCCTTTTGCAAAATATTCACTTCTTGAATAAATCCAGACTGTGTCGATAAATTTCTGATGTGTTGCTGTAGATTCATGTGGCAGACGTATTAAGTTCTCAAGAAATAAAAGAGCCTTTTTTAATTTAATAGAAAAAGCAATCTTTTCTGTAATAATTTGCATGGCTGTTATTGGTGTTGATTTTACATTCCCAGTGATTATTTGAGCCGTTCAGTGCAGAAGTGGTCTAGGTCAAAATCAAGCAATGAGGTTTAAAGTAAAAATTCTGTAAAATACAGCGCAAAGTAGCAATTAATATATCCTTTGTGCTATTCACTGACTATTAATAGTTTAAATACATTCAATATTAACTGCCGCTTTGCGATGTATTTTACAGAATGTTTACTTTAACCCCTCATTACCCATTTTTGACTTACAACACTTCTGCTCTGAAAATAAAATTAGGCCTACATTTTCTGAGTTAATTGAAGTTACAATTTTTTCAACAAAATTGTGTGTTCATTTATCTGTTCTCACCTACGTCATATTAACAGTAAGTGCATGTAAATTACGTATTATATAGGTAGGACAAGTTAAAATTAGGCATTATGTGTGAAAACTGGAAATGTAATGTAAAATGCGGTAAACTTGCCATAAAAATTTAAACCATAACATCAGCACTATTTGTGACTCAAAATAATAAAGGAAATACCGGTTCTTAAGAAATGGAAAAATAATGAACTTCATATTAATGTTTAAATCCTCCCCTTTTCTTTATTTTCAAGATTACCTCAGCGGCCGAGTTTACCTCAATTTGCGGTATGCAAAATCGTTAATTTCTCAGGAAATATGGAGAGGAGTTCACCACGCGATGTACCCTACAATTCTGAAGCTACTAATTTTTACTCTTCTCACAGAAAATGCAAAGTTCCAATGATTCATAAATATATTTAGGAATGCATTGAATTATATTATTTCAAACCATGATACGTGATCAGGGCCATGATTCAGTTGTAAGGAGCAGAAAGAATTACGTTTATTCCCAGCTTCTGAAACTTGTAGATTAACTGCGTGTGAAATTCTTCCAGGATTCTAAAGTAGAATTAATAAGAACCATATACACTTATTGTATAGCATAAAAATATAAAATAAATTACGCAAAACCCGTTTTCTGATGTGTTATCATATGTCGTGTACACACTTTTAACTTGCCTGCCGCTAGAGGGCTACTGTCGCGCCAGCTGTCAAATGTTGGCATATTTTATACGTATGAGTTGCGTGACTGTATCTATTAGACTGTGGTAACAGGTCTGTAAGTAGCAGTGCTGCCCTTCTTTGCTAAAGTATCCGCAGTCTCGTTTCCCAGGATTCCACAATGGGATGGTATCCATTGGAATACAATTCTTTTATTGAGTGATATTAATTGAGAGAGCATTTTAGTTATTTCTGCTGTATTAAGGTAGTTGTTAACCATTGTAAATAAAAATGCGATTTTCTTTCCTTAATTTAAATTAACATATCTTCATCAATAAAATTGTTCGCACATACGTCATATTAAAAGCAAGTGCATGTAGGCCCTAAATTACGTATCGTATAAGTAGGATAAAATGTAAAAACTAGATCTGTGTGTGGAAACTGGAAATGTGCTGTAAAGTGGGGTAAATTTGGCCATACAAATAGTAAACTACGATATTTGTGACTTAATGAAAATGGAGAAAATATAATAGACTTTAAAAATAGGCCTATGTTCAGTACATCTGATATGATTTATTTTTTTTTGTAATCAAGTTTATGCCGGTCTACGATATAAAAAATAGTTCATTCCAGGGACGATAGGGAGAGAGTACTACGCTATACGATAAGGTCTTCCGTAAAATATCTTACACTCCGAAACAAACACTGAAATGACGTCCCTGTTTGAAAAGGAGCAAGTAACATGGATAAATAATCAGAAATATTGTGATTTTAGGAATACACCTGCTAATTTGAACTAAGTTTATATGATCTGTTTGTCTGCCCGATGTAGAAGTTGTGTTGTATCAAGTTTTTCTGTAGATGAAAATGAGCTATTTGATTAATTTTTATGAGTAAAATGCCGACTTTGCACGAGGGTTTTCTCGGGGTATTCCCGTTTTCCTCTATAATTCAACCCACACTCTCCACCTTCTCTTCATCTGCAGTAGTTAAAAACAGGTTACGTTGAAGTCTTGCTCCTAGTACTGATGGTTCACAATACTGACATGATTCCGGTCCCTGAGACTTATCAGGTACTCGTTTTGAGGATGGAACCTAGCTCTGACAGGGTTGAGGCAAGATGGCCCAGCTATCAGTATTGAATTCACTAATGGGATAAATCGCAATATAGCGAACGCCAGTAGGGGAAGTTATCCCCACCCACATGAAATGTGCATTCGACACAACACTCGCCTATCACGTAGAGTGTCTGCTAAGCTAGTAGGGGAGAAGTGGAAGGGGTCGTGGGCGGAGCTTCTAGTTCGCTATATTGCGATTTGCCCTACTAATGCCGCCCGGGCCACCGTCGGATTTGGTAATACAGTAGAACCTCTATTATCCGTGGTAATGAAGGGGATGGAGTGATTGGTTAATCGAAAAATCGGATAATCCGTTATCACAAAATATTTTCGTAAATTAAGTGAATAATACTTGTACTTTCGTAATTTTCTCCGTGATCTTGTGTTTAACTTGCAAGGTAATGGATCAGAAATTCACTCATTCAAGTTTGGTTGTCAACGACTGGTTTTTAAGGGGCAAGGAAACTCCTTGCAATGACTGCCAGCGGAAAGATAGGAATAGTAGAGGTATCATGTTGTAGATTTACATACTTTATTCACTTCATCCTTGATTTTTTATTAAATCACGCATAATTGTAACACCAATCTCGTATTCTGGTGCGAGATGAGTCACAGTTTATCTTTCTCCAAACTACTCAATTATTTGCACTTATTTCGATACTTAACACAACACGTTTTCTTCTGACATTTTGACACTTTATACAGAAGTTGAGTAGATCATACTGTGTAAGTGAAAAGGCATGTAATAACACTCTCTAGTAAAAATACATACAGAGTGATTTATATAGAATTGACACATTTCTTTCATTAATTGTTTCAAAACGAATTGCGCTAGCGACAACTTATTATACCTAAAATGTAGAGGAATTTTGGGAGATTATTTACTTCTATAGCAAATGTTGAAAATGTCCTCCATCCTGCATAAGGCACAACTCAACACGTCGTTCCACGTTACTGGCCACTCGTTGGAGCACTCTGTTGTCAATAGCTTCAATCTCCTGTGTGATGTTGTGCTTCAGATCGTCCAATGTCTGGGAACGTGTGGCGTAAACCCTGTCTTTTAAGTAACCCCATAGAAAGAAGTCCGGCGTTGTCAAATCCGGAGATCTCGGTGGCCACAGGTTCCTGGAAATTATTCGGTCGTCAAAGAAACTTGCAATTAGTTCCATGGATTCATTTGATGTATGGCATGTAGCGCCATCTTGCTGAAAATATCCTTGACTCAGCTCTACATCGTCCAGTTGCTGAACAAACTCCATGAAAATCAGTCGGTACTCTGCAGTGTTCACAGTCTGGTTAAAAAAAATTGGCCCTTTTCACTCATCAGAGATCCAGTTGTTTCCAATTTGTTTACCAGTCCCAGTATTGTGTTTCTTTTGGGAGGATTTGCGAACACCAAAATTCTCTCTGGTATGCCCTTTGAGTAGCTGTAATTGAATTCGTAATCCAGTATTGCTTCACAAGGAAGTCGTTGATTTAATGTGTACTGCATTTTCACGTTGACAAAAAAATGTCGAAAACAGCTGCCAACAATAGGAATAAAACATAAACATCTGCGCATCTAGTGCTGCCAACAATAGGAATAAAACATAATCATCTGCGCATCTGGTGACAAGGAATCGAAACTCCAGAACATTCTGCTTGATTTGGTGCTAAAATTGGGTCAGTGCTGCCAACAATAGGAATAAAACATAAACATCTGCGCATCTAGTGACAAGGAATCGAAACTCCAGAACATTCTGCTTAATTTGGTGCTAAAATTGGGTCAGTGCTGCCAACAATAGGAATAAAACATAAACATCTGCGCATCTAGTGACAAGGAATCGAAACTCCAGAACATTCTGCTTAATTTGGTGCTAAAATTGGGTCAGTGCTGCCAACAATAGGAATAAAACATAAACATCTGCGCATCTAGTGACAAGGAATCGAAACTCCAGAACATTGTGCTTAATTTGGTGCTAAAATTCGGTCACTGAATGAATTTCCAACGGAATAATTAAAGAAAGAAATGTGTCAGCTCTATATAAATCACTCTGTATTAATATAACGTAAAGTAGTACTTCATATGTTTCTGCAGGAAAAAAAAAAGCGAGAGACAGTCGGATAATCCATCAATCGGTTAATAGAGTGACGGATAATCGGAATTCTACTGTAACTTCTAATTGGGTGCACCGACATTCATTGCTCTCTTTAATCATACCGTATTTAATTTAAAGACCAATACAAAGTTTTTATTACAGTAGAAAAAACGCTTTGTTAGACCCTGTATTATTGTTTATCTGTTCTGTGATAAAAGTAGAGTAGGCCTAATTTAAAAAGTCATATGTGAATTAATTTGGTGGTTAATACGTTATGGATAAATTAAGCAGTGATTTTTTGCTCAAACTAATCACAATTGATTAGTTGAATCGATTATTATTGAAAGGTGACATGTCCACTTTTTTGACAAATGGAGTTATGACCACCATCATATTCTTCTTAACGTAGCGCACCGTTTGCTGAAGAAAAGGCACAAGTATGTGCACTCTACCGAGTGTTACATTGTGAAGAAGTTTCCTTTTAGCATTGAAAGGGCACCTGTTCAGGACATGTAGCCTATCAGTAACAAACTCTCTTCTTTTCCCATCATTATTTGCATGTTGCACAATATAAAATCGTAAGATTAAATTCTTTGTTTACAACAGTTACAAAATGGCGAGTAGTTGAATCATTAGGAAAAGGAGTGCCTAAAGATCAGAAAATATACTTTTAAATGTCACAGTATTCAGTTATGGTTTCTGATGCTAAGTCCCCGGGAAGGCCTACAGTGGTTGCATGTGAATATATTGATGGAGTAATGACACACATTCAAGTTATTGCTTAGAACTAATGCGATGTATCCGAATGACTTAAAACTACTTTAAAGTAAATCATATTATGGAAAAGTTCCAATAAATAAGAAGAAAGTTGAAGAAGTCAGCCAAGTTATGCAGTATGTACTTCATGAATATCTTCAATTCTATGAAGAAATTCCCCAATAGCCAATAGAAGAAAAAAACAATGAAGATGACTGAAAACTTCAGAGGAAAAACTTAAAAGCTTCCGTGCTTTTAAATTGCCTTATTTCAGAAATAAGATACATTGCTGTAGCAAAATAATGTTCTTAACTGTTACATCCTTAAATATATGTTAGTCAATAATAGTTAAAACACATTTAAGAACGTAAAAATTCATTTTATTACATTTTAATTATTGTTTATTATTGAAAAAGGCACAAGTCCATCATAAATGTTATTTTTTAAAGTTATGTTTCAGTAATGTTACCATTAATTTATGCATGTAAATGTAACTTAACACCTTTGTCGTTGAATGAAAAAATCGGATTACTCTACAAAGTACCATTAGCAAAATAAACAGTTTTTTGTTTCTCCTGTAAAATTGACATGTGACCTTTCAAAAATAATCGGTTCAGTTATATTTCTGCAATCTTTGTATATGGGGACTAATATGTGTCATATATTCCCTCTCGAAGCATTTGAAGAAGTTACAACAGATAGAGAAATATTTCGATGTGCAAATATCATCGGATTTTCCAGCCTTTCAAGATTACACAAGTAATGATATTGGCTATATTCTGTGGCAGAAGGAAAAGTCAGTTTATTGATAATAGCTCTGCATTGGCTAAGAAATTATTTCTTCATTTTAATTAGATTATTTAGATCACTGTATTACTAAATACATCGTGACTATGCAAGATATCGTTCGTGATTTCTATACCGCCTCTTGTAGGCATAATTATTTACTAGTAGACTATGCATTATAGTATTATTCTCCTTTGTAAAATAGAAAGTTAAATGTTTTACACGAACGTAGACTTGTAACTTGTGAGTAAAATATTTGGCTGACAAGGTATATTCGCAAAGTGCCTGACTCATAATGGTATAAAATCAAATAGGAGAGATAGTTCAGCTGTAATCACTGTTTATGGTACCAATTATAGCTGCCCATAGAGGTAATTATACAATGTTTATGAACCTAGATAGATATTGGTATAATAATGAATACGGAGCAAAACGCATCTACAGGGTGTTTCCGAGGTGGTGTTACAAACTTTCAGGGATGATGGCGAAGGGCACATGTATCAATTCGAGATAAGGAACCCTGGTCCGGAAATGACCGAGTCGAAAGTTACAAGCAAAAATAGTTGTGTGGGAATGAAATAATTTTATTCCTCTGTACACCTTATTTATGTGTATTTATCTGTACATCTTACACATACTGTATTCATCTGACGTTGTTTACGTATTACAGTATTCCATTCAGTGCGCTGTCTGAGGGTTGGGGACGGGAAACTACACTAAAGCAATGCAGATAGCGTAATGTGTAACGGACATGGTCGGTCCTGATATGCACGTCTGTAGACAGCAGTGTATGTGTACAAGTTGCAGTGTCCAGTCGATCAGTCCTAGTGAAGTGGAGGAGTACACGAGAGCGGAATAAGCAGATCTGATTTTCGAATACGGATGAGCCAATGGGAACAGTAGACAAGCTCACAGATTGTATCGTGCTAAGTACCCACGTAGGAGACATACGGCCCATATCATTTTTCCACGACTGTACCAAAAGTTAAGGGAAGAAGGGCACGTGGTGCCAAATTACAATTCCATTTCCACACAACTATTTTTGCTTATAACTTTCGACTCAGTCATTTCCGGACCATGGTTCCTTATCTCAAATTGATACATGTGTCCTTCGCCATCATCCCTGAAAGTATGTAACACCAAATCGGAAACACCCTGTATAAGTGAGCCGTTAAGAGCAGAAGTGGTGTAAGTCAAAAATGGGTAATGAAGGTTAAAGTAAACATTCTACAAAATACAGCGCGAAGTAGCAATTAATATTCAATTTATTTAAACTATTAGTAGTCAGTGGATAGCACGAAAGACATATTAATTGCTACTTTGCGCTGTATTTTACAGAATTTTTTCTTTAAACCTCATTACACAATTTCGACTTACACCACTTTTCTCTTAACGGCTCAAATAATGATTATTCTACTAATTCTACTAGCAAATGCTGTAAACTAAGTTCATTACACGTTCAAATAAACATTTTTCAGATTTATTTTCAATGAAGAGTACAGACATTCTGAAAGTTATTTGCTTCCATAATAATGAAAGATACTCTCTCTCTCGAGCCAATACTGAAGAGAACCACGCATATAAATATCTACACCACACCGCCATTAAATATATGAAAAAGACCCAACCCCACTTGATTAATAACTATAAAAATATTTGATTTTTAATAATATTATTATCTTACGTAAGTTTTATAGCTTTCAGTAACATATACTATATATATATATATATATATATATATATATATATATATATACACACTATATAGCCGCCACTCAGTAAAATAGGTATAGAAATCAAAATCTAATTTAAGTTATTCTCTACATCTACTTATAGGGCCTATAACCTCAAACCGTTTCACTTTCATATCATTAATATAACATTAATAGGTATAATTAATGAAAAATAGTCACATCATGGCATTAACTACAATAATATTTCATTTCTAATAGTAATAATGTCATCAAACCACCTCAAGTTTTGTAGTTTTTAATATCCAATACACAGCTGTACTCAGAAAATTATACACCACAGAATCGAACCTGTAAATTATTTTTAGTAAGTTAAGTTTTTAATAACCAATTTAATTTGAGCTCTAAATATATGTCAGCATTCTTGCAGATCATGGCCTTCGTGCAATATTGTTACTGTAGTGTGTGTTTTTTTATTCTGAAATGCAATTAGCTAGTTCTCAAAACTGACGACAGATTGATTTTGGAAAATAGGAAAATTATGTTGAAAAATTGACATTTCACTGAAAACTATCTATTTTTCTGAAAAACTTCGAGTTCTAAGCTTCAAAATGAGGGGTCATTTATTAAAATCCGTTCAGCCGTTTTCCCGTAGTTTCCATTACCAATTCAAATTACAACATATACTAGTACTTAAACATGTTTGTGGGTGTAGATGTAGAAATCCATTAAGCACTAATGTAAACGACAATGAGCACATTAGATGAATAATGTATTTCCGCAGTTGGGAGTTGAGAAACTCGAATCTTTAGTGTCCCAAATAACATTGACAATAACTTCAAATGCATCACATTCAACTGGAAAAGCAGCTTTCTTCCAGACTTGCTTAATCATGTCAGTGAATATGGGGGCACTGAACTGTATGGGTAAGTGGATGCAGGTCGATGATAGCGTTGCGTGTCTGGAGGTCAACTTCAATGTTGTCGAGTAAAACTCTCTCACAAAAACCTTGTCGGCCTAGTTGACGGAGTTGGTATAGCGCTGGCCTTCTATGCCCGAAGTTGCGGGTTAGATTAGATTAGATTAGATTAGATTTATTTATTTAACCTGGTAGAGATAAGGCCGTCAGGCCTTCTCTGCCCCTCTACCAGGGGATTACAACTATAACATGAACAATAAGATTATAATTAATATTAAATTTACAATTACAATTACAATAAAAATTAAAGTACGACAAGAATACCTGATTAATGAAAGCTAGACATTTTATCATAGAAGTTAAGAACAAAGAATATTTTTGTATTTACTAAATTACAAATTAAACCTACAATAACAAAATTCTATAGTGATGAAATTACCGGATATTGAGATATTTTGTGGTAGATTAAAAGAACTATTTACAAGAAACCATGTCTGAACGAGTCTCAATTACTGACCAAGTGCCTAGTAAGTTTGCGTTTGAATTGAATTTTATTTCGACAGTCCCTGATGCTAGCAGGTAGCGAGTTCCAGAGTCTTGGCAGGGCTATTGTGAAAGAGGATGAGTATGAAGATGTGCGATGGGATGGTATTGTTAGTATTGTTTCATGGCGAGAGCGTGTGTTCAGATTGTGGTGGGAAGAAAGGTAAGTGAAGCGAGACGACAGGTACGAAGGAATAGAAGAGTTCAAGATTTCGAAGAGAAAGAGAAGTGAATGTAAATTTCTTTTCTTATCTAGTTTAAGCCAACCTATTGCTTCCAGGGATGGGGTAATATGATCATATTTACGAACATTGCTTACAAAACGTACACACAAATTATGAGCACGTTGAAGTTTCATTTTGTTGTCGCTGGAAAGGTCAGTCGATCCCGAGCCAGATAGATGGCATTTAAGTGTGCTCAAATGCGACAGGCTCATGTCATTAGATTTACTGGCATGTGAAAGAACTCCTGCGGGACAAAATTCCGGCACACCGGCGACGTTGATATAACCTCGGCAGTTGCGAGAGTCGTTAAATAAAACCCTAGATTATATATGCAACAGATAACTCCTCGCTACGTTAAAATCGGCAGCACTTTGAAGAGAACAACCGCCAGGATCGCCACCCGTCCGCCGTAAACGAACACCAGATGGCAGCACAGTCGCTAATGCAATTCAAATGGGAATTCTTATTCACCTAATACATAGTTTCTTAACAGATAGAACTTTTCAAGTCAAAATGGATGGCACTTTATCAATAATCAAGAATATCAAAGCCGGAGTTCCACAGGGTTCCGTCTTAGCACCGCATTTATATTCAGTTTATGTACACGATATTCCATTGATTGCTGAATGCAATATGGGATTATACGCAGATGACACCACCTACTTCACCAGTGACATTTAAATCAACATCGCACAACGTACTATGCAAAAACAACTCAAAATATTGGAAATGTGGCTAAGAAACTGGAGAATAAAAGTCAATATAAGTAAAACTCAAGCCATCATTTTTACCAGAAGAAAGCCAAAAATACCAGATCACCTCAATCTCTTCTCCGAAGATATCTACTATAAACAATCTGTAAAATACCTCGGCGTCACACTTGATAAACAACTTCGATTTCATCACCATGTTGAAGCAGCTCGTGACAAAGCATAAGCCAGATTCATTCATCTATATCCATTGTTGAAGTCACCTTACATCAGACTTCCCTTGAAAAAAATCCTTTACACTTCTGTTATAAGATCTTAAATGACCTATGGCTGCGAAATCTGGAGCAATGCAAAATTCCAAATTATCAGGCGTCTTCATGCTATACAGAGAAAAGTATCCCTAACTATCACTGGTGCAGAGTATAGAACTACCAATAAACAACTACAATAGAATCATTCTACGACATTATACAGAACTTTATAGAAAACTTTCATAAGGACTTGCTGCACCACCCTAATCCTCTGATAAGAGCCCAGGCAACAAGAGTATAAAGTAACAACTACCGTCAAGATCGGTCACCTCAATTAAAAATAAAATGTTCCTGCTTGTTAACCATCTCTGTTAAAGTAAAAGCCTTTTAAGGCTGACACTTATGTACCATACATGTTCCTGTTAAAAAAAAAAGGGAATTATGACGTGACTCCTTATGTAACAACTAGATGGCAGCGTAGTAAACCTGACAAAAGTTGTTAACCTCAAAGCCTATAAGCCCGACATATCTGTTACATATATGATCTAGAATAAAACATAACATTTAACATAACAAAAACGTTTGGTGAACTTCTTCTTCCATTGACGAAAAAAGTATACATCGAACGGTTGAACAAGGGAAGTTGCACCAGGTGGAGTGGTTGTTACCTATATGCGTTTATCCCCCATATTCATTAACATTATTAAGCATGCCTAAACGACATTTCATACAAGTTGAGAGGATGCGAAGGCATTTCTTTCCCCTTCTACGGGGACATCACTTTATTTTTACCAACATTTTTAACATTAACCTGGCTATACTCGGAAACACTGTTGCCCCCTTCCATTACAGGAGTTTGATGTTACTAGTGCAATATGTAAGCAAATCATTTTACTAGGTATAGGAGGAGAGAAAAGTAGTGTATCCATTTATGTTGTAGGGAAATACGATATTACGATTTTCAGTTTGATCATCACTTTTACAAAATTTATCAAAATACAGTAGAGTAGTAACATTTTTTTTTTTTAAACTCAACTTTTCAGGCGGCTATGTTCGTTATGTAATGTCTACTTTATTTAGCATATTAATTATTGGTGTTAACATACAATATAGAGAGTACATTTAAATTGAGGGGGTCATAAGTAAAGGGCTGTAAGTGCACTTAAGTTAATTTTGAGAAAATGGGGTTTAAATATTTAAGCTTTCGAAAATCGGTGAAATTTTTATTTACATTTTAATGTGTGATGCGATTAAAATATCCATTTGCCACTAAAATTTTAGATACTTTTGCTTACACTGGATGCACTTAACTCATGTTATTACAAATGTCACTAGCATTCCTTTGCTTCTAGCCACCTCAATTCAAAAAAGCTAATCTGAATTTTTAAACAAATTGCTGAAAATGGTTGCCGTTCATTACAATGCAGGCTTCAATTCAGTACGCGTATTATTAAAAACATTTTGAAGCATATTCTCTGAAATTGAATTTATCGTTTCTTGAATATAATTTTTAGTACGATATTAGTAATATAGGTTCTTTCTTCTATAGAAAACACAATCATATTTATGAAACACACTATACACTGCAGTGTTTACTTCAATGCTTGAAGACTTCGAATGCAACAGCGGCCGTAAGTTTGTGTGTCTGACGGGAGCAAGGACATTAGTGAAGAGGTGAGAGTGAAGTACATTCAGAAATGCAGGTACAATAAAAATGCAAGTAAAAATAAAATGATGTCCCTGTACTTGCCCTGAGTCCGTCAGTGACAGACCGGTAGCTGTTACCTCTTATACCTGCACCCCCCAAGCTGTACACACTAGCAAATAAAATATTAAATAAAGTACATAAGTGAATATAAAATACAGTGTCACAGTTGTTTGATAATTACATGTTAGAGTATATTTTAGTGTCGTTCTTACAATATTTTCAACTAATAATTAATTAAATTAAGGAATGTTAGTTTGTATTATAGAGTCAGGGGGGAGCGACACAGTGCAGATTGTCCCGTTGTGTATGCTTAGAGTAGCAACTAGCGGTGGAGAAAACATTTGAGGCATTGACATGGGAAAGGTCGTAACTGCCAAAAATTCGAATTTTTAGGTTTTTCATTGAGAAGGTAGTAAATGGCCATGCCAATGACACAGAGAAGGTAGGATGTCCGTATGTAATGAAACGAAGTTGGAAACGTAGTCACTAGATGTTGTAAGTTGTATGTGCACAGCTGTTGGCGCGGGGAAGGTAGTAACTCCTTTTACAACATCAGAGTGTGTCTAGACAAATATGGGCTGACAACTGTGCAGGGCAGAGTAAGAATCGGATGATTCTAATGGTCCTGATTTACATTATTGCCAAGAAACATTTTGATTCAGTGGACTTGAAATTCCTGGTTTCAGAACATTCCTACATGCCATGTGATAGGAAATTTGGCATCATAGAGAAAAGAAAAAAAAAGATGCAAGACCATGGTTCCAGAAGAGATAAGGCCTAATAATGTAATAATGATGAAGGATAAGGATTTCTTCGACTTTTCTGCAGAATGTGACAAGTTTTTGAATACAACTCCTATCAAAATCAGCACCCTCAACTGGATTAGACTCTCAAGAGCTGATTTTCCTCTAATAAAAACAAGACAGTCATTTAATGACCTTGAAATGTGGACAGAGCACAGGATTTTTAAGAAAGGACAGTCATTAACGTCAATCACTAACTTGCAGTGCTTGCAACGCCTTGAATGAAGACCAGTCGTCCCTGATGCCAAAAAGAGAGACTTTTTATATATGTTAGACTTCCTCGATGAAAAGTATCATGCATTTTACCGAAAAAATTGTGCATAATGTATAAATAAGTTTAATTCTCAGTTTGGCTAAGGAGTGATTTCAATGTTGTGTTTTCATAAAATAGGATTTCACAGATAAATCTGTGCCAGACTTTTCAAATTTCATATGTAACACAAACATGAGTGTATGCCTTTCATCTAAAGCAGTTTCTGTAATAATGTAAGTGAGAAAGTGTTCATAAATTTGTTTTTTGCTTCCCCTGAAAAATTTTGTTTTTGGCAGTTACTACCTTTCCCATGTCAGCGCCTCATTTATCTCCTTTATCAGTAACTTTTTAATGTACTTGTTAATATAAACAGCAACAAAATTCTATATAAACAATTAGTATGGACTTTCGAAATATAGAGTACCGGTAAACACTTTCAGAAATAAAATTTTCACTATGTAGAAAGTTAATTAGTCGAACGTTTGTGAGATGGACAGTAGCATCTTCCCCTTAACTGTTGGTAGGGAGTGTGAGTAGAGAGGAAAGCCTATCAACCAAACTGAAATGGGGTTTAGAAGAAAGCTACTTTTCCAGTTGAATGTGATGCCATTGAAGCTTCTGTCAATATTATCTGGGACACTGAAGATTCGAGTTGCTCAACTCCCAACTTCCATCCAATGTGCTTATTGTCGTTTACATATTTGTGCTTAACGGATTTTTACTTCATCACCTACAAACATGTTTAAGTAAATGTAAGAGCAGCTAAAATTAGTAGAATAATCATTATTTATAGCTGAGTTTCCTTCCATATTCATTATTATACTAATATCTATCTAGGCTCATAAATATTGTATAATTATTGCACTATGGGCAGCTACAGTTGGTACCATAAACATTGATTACAGCTGAACTTTCCATCCTATTTGATTTTATACCATTACCAGTCAGGCACTTCGCGAATGTACCTTGTAAGGCAAATTAACTATTAAGATACGAAATTTATTATTTGAACTTTTGTTGTGAATTTTAAAACTTTTTAAAGCCTAGAAGGTCACATATACAGGATGTTTCCGAATTGGTGTTACAAACTTTCAGGGATGATGGCGAAGGGTACATGTATCAATTTGAGTTTAGGAACCCTGGTTCGGAAATGACTGAGTCGAAAGTTATAAGCAAAAATAGTTGTGTGGAAATGGAATTGCAATTTGGCACCACGTGCCCTCCTTGCCTTAACTTCTGGAACAGTCGTGGAAAAATGGTATGGGCCGGATGTCTCCTACGTGGGTACTTGCTCCGATACAATCTGTGAGCTTGTCTACTGTTCCCATTGGCTCATCCTTATTCGAAAATCAGGTCTGCTTATTCCGCTCTCGTGTACTCCTCCATTTCACAATGATCGACTGGACACTGCAACTTGTACAGTCGATCAGTCCTAATGAAATGGAGGAGTACACGAGAGCGGAATAAGTAGACCTGATTTTCGAATACGGATGAGCCAAAGGGAACAGTAGACAAGCTCACAGATTGTATCGGAGCAAGTACCCACGTAGGAGACATCCGGCCCATACCATTTTTCCACGACTGTTCCGAAAGTTAAGGGAAGGAGAGCAAATTACAATTCCATTTCCACACAACTATTTTTGATTATAACTTTCGACTCATTCATTTCCGGACCAGGGTTCCTTATCTCAAATTGATACACGTGTCCTTCGCCATCATTCCTGAAAGTTTGTAACACCAATTCGGAAACACCCTGTAGAGTAGAAAGGGACAGCGGGCTGATTGTACAAAGGTTTACCATCCTCTGTAAATAAATTTATTACAGATGGATGACTCAATGATGGAAGGTTTGAAAAAGATAGGAATTTCAGTATACTACTACATAATATATTTTAACATCATATAACTTTTAAATAGCGACTTTTGTAAGTAGGAAAATAGTATTATGTATAATTATTCTATATAAATACGTTAGAATTTTTTTTCTCTCTCGCTGTTATTTATACTCGCTTTAACATCTTTGGTCATATCGCGAGTCGTTATAAATTAACTACATAATATGTCTATTTGAAGCTTACAATTCATAAATAAAGCAGTAATTTTTATGATTGAAGAGAATAGATTTTTTTGTGTAATATAGAAAACAAAATCATTTTGTTTGTGTTGGATAGAAAGTGATTCAATTTCACGTTCTTGTTAATAGTAGTTGTAGATAGCAAACTAGAAATGTTAATATTTTTCTCAAACTGAATTCTTTTGAAATGTGTATGATTACGATGAGAAATTACGTCATCCTCGCGATACCCAATATTTTACGTTTCTCTGAAATTACGCGGATTTCCTAAAGCAATATTAATTATGGAGTTCCTTCCTCGCGGGTAGTAGCGTAACCATTCTTCCTTATTGATATCTTATTTTCATATTTTTTCCATATTCCGTCATGCCACAAACATTGTGGCTTTCCTCGATTTCATGCCTTTGTGATCTCTAGCAGAATACTTCTTTAGTAACGAACTTTGTAATAATAATAATAATAATAATAATAATAGTAGTAGTAGTAGTAGTAGTAGTAGTAGTAGTAGTAGTAGTAGTAGTAGTAGTAGTATATTTTCAGTAGATCAATTGATGAATTGTTTATGCTTGTAATTTGAAGTAATTTGCATGATATGTATTATCAATTGTTATATATCTCAACTGATTGAATTGTTTATGCTTATAAATTGAATTAACTTACTTGCTATGTAAAAGGTAAAGGTAAAGGTATCCCCGTAACATGCCATGAAGGCACTTGGGGGGCTTGGAGGTAGAGCCCCATGCTTTCCATGACCTCGGCACTAGAATGAGGTGGTGTGGTCGGCACCACGCTCTGGCCGCCTTTTACCCCCGGGAAAGACCCGGTACTCAATTTTATAGGAGGCTGAGTGAACCTCGGGGCCGTTCTGAAAGTTTGGCAACGAGAAAAAATCCTGTCGCCAACTGGGATCGAACCCCGGACCTTCCAGTCCGTAGCCAGCTGCTCTACCAACTAAATTTACAAATACAATAAAAATCAAAGTACTAAAAGATTAACTGATTAATAAAAGCTAGACAGTTATTTACTTTAATATTAGTAATAGAAATATGTATTTTCTACAGTGAATGAAAGTTCATGAATTGATAATAAGATAATGCAAGAGTCGATTTCTCTTTTATAATAATGCCAATAATAATAATAATAATAATAATAATAATAATAATAATAATAATAATAATTTATTATGAATACATCGGTCATAGTATTTTGTTATTCCTTACATAATATTGCAATGCAGACGGGGGGTACAAAAGTATATAGTATCATTTTATAATGGGACGATACAAGGCCTACAGTATTACATTTTATAGCTCAGCTGATGAATAATTGTTTAGGTTGTAAATTGAATAATCTGATTGCTATGTACTGTATATTTTTTGTAGAGCCACCAATGTAGCCCAGTCGACAGACTCTCTAGCATGCGGGTTAGATCCCCGTTTGGTCTGATTACCTGGTTGGGTTTTTCCACAAGGTAAATACCAGGTAATCTTTGGCGAATCCTCGGCCTCACTTCATTTCATCTTGCCAAAAAAATTGTAATCTTGTAAAATTTTGACTTGTTCCACATCTTAAAGCTTCAGCGCTAATATAGGCCTAAGATCTATGGAATACAATAAATGAAATGAAAAATGAAAATAATTATGAGATCATAATTTGTACTAAAGAACCCGCTTCCGAAAGGTTGTTAAATTCATGCATGTTTGCTATTTTTTAAATTTGGTTTGACGATGGCAAGTAATACAGATATGATAATAATTTAAGTACGTGAGAAAACTTTTTGGTTTGTTGGACTACTTCATCTGATATCGCTGTAAAATGATATGAGGATATGGAGTACGAAAACATAATATTATGAATCATATAAAATATATTATCTTTAATTTATAACGACGACATTTGTGCTTTTAAATGTGAAGGAAATGCAGTTGCTCTGTTATGGTTTAAAATTGACTCATTTCCTTGAAGAAGAACAAATGCATTTCATTAGGGAAGATCTTGTGCTAATGCTATAGTTACGATCAAACAAAAATATTGGCGAAAGGCACGAATATAATTTTCCCACATACTTATTGTAGCAATGCATTCGTTAAAGTTGACCGAAGAAAATAATAATAATAATAATAATAATAATAATAATAATAATAATAGTAATAATAATAATAATAATAATTTATTTATATTTGTGTGTTGGCCAATAATTGTAGACCAGTACAATAATAAAATAAAAAGAAATAATACGAATATTATTAGAATGTTAAAGCTTAAATACTGATATAATATTAATAAGGATTAAAATGATCAATGTTGAATTAATAGAGAATAATAAAGAAACATAAAATGGCAAAATTTTACAGATTGTGTCCCTAAATGATTAATTATCGGTGTTTCAGGTGCTTGGTACAGCTTTACAAACGGAAATGGATATTTATGTTTCCTTTAATCTATACTAATAATAAATCTGTAGCCGGAATTTTTCTGGTAATTTTCGATTTTCCAAAAATAATTGGTCCTAACATATATAATTAACCACCCTGAAACCGAAAATCGCATTTTTGACATTTTTGTTTGTATGTCTGTCTGTATGTTTGTTACCTTTTCACGCGATAATGGCTGAACCGATTTATATGAAAATTGGAATATAAATTAAGTTCGTTGTAACTTAAATTTTAGGCATTCAAAATACTTTATTTAAAACGGGGGTTATAAGGGGGCTTGAATTAAATAAATCGAAATATCTCGCTTATTATTGATTTTTGTGAAAAAAGTTAGATAACAAAAGTTTCTTTAAAATGATTTCCGATAAGTTTTATTCCTTGAAAAATTTTGCTAGGACTGATATTTAATGAGATAAATGAGTTTTAAAATTAAAATAACGGCTTCTAAGATGGTGCAATGAATTAAGAACAAATGACTTCGTCTATAAGGGGCCTTGGACAACAACAATCGAAACAGGGGCCTTGGACATCAACAATCGAAAGCTATTAAATATAGCCTACAGAGAATGTTTCTGTGTTTGTATGAAGTAATATCAGAAGCTAAATTAACCGATTTGTATAATTAATTATTATTTCACCATTGGAAAGTGTAGTTTCTCTAGACGGACATAATGCTATAATGTTATTACAGTAACGTCTGAGTAAATCGAGGACAGGTTAGATTAAAATAGCTTCTTATGCACAGAAAATTTGATAGGCTATTTTGTACATTCGTTTTCTGTATTTCTTAAAATAATATTTATGTACACTCATTTTAATCTCAGAGAATTAACGAACAACGAGAGTGTATTGATTTAGTATGCAGTAATAGTACGTTAGCTTAGCAATCCATTATTTTATAATTCAAATTTTAACTATGCTCAATTGAATCGTGTTAAAATACATAAAATATATATGCAATAAATGCAACGCAAAAAAAAATTGGGTAATGACCGAAGCAATTATCTTGCGCTGTTGTAAAAGTTGTTCCCTGGATCAAACGTCCTATTTTAATTATGTAATTACTTTATATTTATTTCTAACAGGTGCAGCGGAGCGCACGGGTACGGCTAGTATGTAATAAAAGAAGAACTGCGAAAGTTTCGTATCATGTGCTGGCAGCGTTTGTTTTTCACCATTGTTGCGTCACAGCGTCAAATTTACAAAATGGCGACTCCCATGCATAAGTCTTTTCCCGTGTTGCAATTTGCGAAACTCGATTCTGTAGTTTCTGTACAACGAGCAAGTTAGAATTCCTGATCCTCCGTCCGATAACAACATTCGTCGACGGTATATAGAGTTATAGACAGTTGGAATCGACTGGATGAATCTGTGAAGGAAAGAATTCAGGACGTCCACGCAGTCGAGAATTTAAGTGCAGCTTTCGCACTGCCAGAGTTGAGAAAGACTGCTGTTGCTGTTGAGTCTATCATTTCAAACACACTGACTATAGGCTGGCTGTCTGCCTTGTGAGAAATGTGCTCTCATTGAATACTTATATTGTACGGTGTGAAAACTCGTGAATTTTCTCTTCATTCTCATATAAGGTTTGTTCTTATATATCAAGAGGAAAACAACTTTGAAACCGCGATAATCATTTAGGAGCTCGATGTATTTCAGGTCATTTTATCATGTGAGACGTGTGTGTGAGCTAGGTTAAAAATATATACACAGTGGGCCAAAGAAGGCACAAAATTAGAAATACTCTATTTTCGGAAATACATAACATTAATTTATAATGAATACACTGTTGGAAATAGTAGAATTTAAAGATGAGCAGGACTTTTTATTATTATTTTTTGAGGCTCAATTAAAATTTTATGGAGGTCAATACACAATGATGCGAAAAATGTGGTTTTTGAAGACAATTTATTACTTCAAAATGCAGAAACTGAATGTTGGTTAAATTAATTAATGATCTTTCAAATAATCAAAATAAAAAAAATGATGCTCTATGTGACCGCCATTTGCCCGCACAACCATGGCGTCTTTTCCATTGTCCAATAGCACTGCATATCTGTCTTTGATCAAGCCGGTCCCAACATTCAAGAAGGCGTTGTCTTAAATGTTCAATATTACGAATTCTTGTTTTGTAGTTGACTCCATACAAAATAGTTCATAGGATTAAGATCTCGTTTTAAAACTCCAGCGGAAACCATAAGAGAGTCCGAGAAATGCGATCTTTCACGCAATAATCTCTCAGGAGGGATATCATGTCCGTATCTTGCTAATCAATCGTTGTACACTTGAAACAAACCATTCTCGCTGAGCGCAGTTCCTTACAATTTGACGGGCAGATAAATTATCATATTGGTGCAAATGTTTAATGAAAATCTTGTCTTCGTTCGTTAAGCGACCCATTATTCACAAAATGAGAACTCAAAACGGAAGAAAACAAATGACGATAGCACAACAAACGGCTTGGCCTGCTGAACTCGTAAGACCATAATGCTTAGTTCGGCATAAATGATCGATTTTACACTGCCTTACAAAAAATAAAAAATAATCTATACTAATAATAAATCTGTAGCCGAAATTTTTCTGGTAATTTTCGATTTTACAAAAATAATTGGTCCTAACATATATAATTATCCACCCTGAAACCGAAAATTGCTTTTTTGAAATTTTTGTTTGTATGTCTGTCTGTCTGTCTGTCTGTCTGTATGTTTGTTACCTTTTCACGCGATAATGGCTGAACGAATTTCGAAGAAAATTGGAATATAAATTAAGTTCGCTGTGACTTAGATTTTAGGCTATATGGCATTCAAAATACATCATTTAAAAGGGGGGTTATAAGGAGGCCTGAATTAAATAAATCTAAATATCTCTCTTATTATTGATTTTTGTGAAAAATGTTACGTAACAAAACTTTCTTTAAAAATAATTTTCGATAAGTTTTATTCCTTGAAAAATTTTGATAGGACTGATATTTAATGAGATAAATGAGTTTTAAAATTAAAATAACTGCCATCTAAGGCCGTGTAATGAATTAAAAAACAAATGACTTCGTCTATAAGGAACCTTGGACAGCAACAATCGAAAGCTATGAAAGATAGCGTACAGAGAATGTTTCTGTGTTTGTATGAAGTAATATCGGAAGCTAAATTAACCGATTTGTATAATTAATTATTAATTCACCATTGGAAAGTGTAGTTTCTCTAGATGGACATAATGCTATAATGTTATTACAGTAAATCTGATATAATATAATATAATATAATATAATATAATATAATATAATATAATATAATATAATATAATATAATATAATATAATATAATATAAGTTATTTGAAGGGTTCAGAACCATAGTGAGCCAAGCGCCATTTACTGAATACGTAGAAAACAAGGGTCAAAATTAAGTTATTACCATAATTCAATGGAAACCTATAACAAGTAAAATAAAATATACATAATAAATCTAAATGATGTCAATCTTCATTAAACTATGGTTGCATGTAATAAAAATTAAGAAACATGTTAAAGGAATTGTCATTGCACCAAATGAGTGTCTCTGGACCAAAACGATCGCATTTTAATTATTTGGATGCAATTTAAATTAAGTAACATATTAAACGATTTATCCTTCTATCAAACACTAATGTTCCCTGGATCAAATGTCCTATTTCAATTATGTAATTACTTTATATTTATTTCTAACGGGTGCAGCGGAGCGCATGGGTACGGCTGGTGTTTAATAAATGGTAAAGAAATTAAATATTACAGCACTTTCCCAGTCTACAAGGACTGTGAAATTTGCCTGTGAAATAAACTTTCAAGTGAAATCATTAGCTACTGCAACATAACCATTTAAATTTTGTGCCTTTTTTTTTACCAACTGTGTATAGCCTAGTATACGAAGTAGCAATACTGTTTTATAGTGCTATACATTCGATCCTTAAATATATTATATAAGGATTATGAGGGCTTCGGTCGACTTCATTATTGAGCCACTGCTGTTTTTTTTTTTAACGAAGATGACTGACCTGACCGGGACAGGTTATAATCCACCTGGCCGTGCACTCACCTCAGAGATTGCCACGTAACTTGTAATCTGTAGCCATAAATATCTTGACTGTCAGTTCCGTTTCATTGAGTAATAAGGAAGTTCGGAATTAAATATGAAACGTGATAAGAGTCTATCTCTGTTCTATTTGAAAACGGGGCATCATTTTTAACGCTGGTTCACATGTCTTATGTTACATAACATGGGATCAGTTTAAGTGATTCAGCATTTCTTCTAATCGCTTATTTTTAGGTTCTGAGTCGCATCTGTGACTGAACACTAAGCGCGGTGTTCCAACCAGACGGACCGACTTGGTCGTGATAGAGTTTGTGGTGGACAAATCATAGCTATGTTGCAGAGGATTTTTGTCGTGGAACTCTCGTTTCTCTATTTACGGGTTAGGTACAGCTTACAGCAGTAAAATGTTGGAAATATTCAACATTTTTTTCTCTATTACTATATCTTGTACAATAATGAAAATTGATAAATCGAAAACACTGTCCTTCTGGTATATGAAAAAAAAAAACTTTTACAATTTAAAAAATTACTTATATTATTTTTTTAATTAAAATCGGTTGCAGTTCACTGTGCAGTGATGAAGCGTTTCCCTCATAACTCATAAACTTGTTAACTTTTTCATGTTCTCTTTCTTTTATTTTATTGCTGAAACTCATATTTACAATAGAATGCTCTTTCAACTATATGCCTTAATAAATAATATATTTTTTTATTTTGTGTTAGAAGAAAATACTGATATTTGACCATTTTTAAAAATGAATTTATTTTTTATCAGACAATCTATCAAAGGTAGACGAGTGATCTTGCATCATATTCTAGATGTGACATGTATAAATGCACACAAAAAATTTCATCACAGAATGTTGGATAGTTTTTGAGTTATGTGGGAAACGCTTCATCACTGCACAGTGAAACTAATTTTGAAAGAAAAAATGTAGAAGGACAGTGTTTTAAACATACCAATTTTCATTATTGTACAAGATACAGTAATGGAAGAAAAAAAAAAGTTGAATATTTTCAAAATTTTACTGCTGTAAGTCGTACCTAACCCTTTAAATTACATCAACTTTCTTCACCTCCCCTCATTCCATCTACCATCTGTAATACTTAAAATATGTACGGAATTGGGATTTAAACCTGTAGCTTTTAGTGAACTGACCCAATCAGAAGATTTTTGGAAAGGAATTATTAAAATATATGAACCACAAAATCCCCAATAATTTCTGGTTGAAATCTTGGGGGTAGTAAGGGTCTTCGATGCTGATACAGTCGTGTGGGACCTGGCTCTGTAAGGGCTGAGCCAGGATGGTCCGGCTGTCAGCAACGGATTCACAAACAGTGTTGTCAACAGTTGTTCATATAATCCCGCTAGATGGCTTTCAAAAACCCGCTATTTTCTAACAAAAATCTCTAGTATTTAATCGATATTTATAATAATAATAATAATAATAATAATAATAATAATAATAATAATAATAATAATAATAATAATAATAATAAAATAAGTGTTATAGCGCACAAATTTAACTTTCGCAGAAGCTGGTCAATGAAGCTTTCGTTTCGGCACAATGTAAGACATTCAATTTTATACCCATGCAATTAGTATTGATAAGAAACATGTAATTTAAAAATCACTCTCCGGATCATCTCCATTTGAATCTTCTAACGCAGGGGTAGTAAGTTATTCTTAGCCTGGCCATTTTCATTTCTGTACGTAGCGAAGGTACATATTTCCTCCAAAACCTCTGGTGGTACCTGATAATTCTTGCAACACTTGTTCACACGACCCAGAACTGCCCGTATTGTCAAAATTGCATTCATTAATTCTGTCCCCATCCGTTTTCGTAGACTTCACGACATTCATCAAACTAATATGCCTATTCTTTCCACTTGAGCCTTAGACCAAGAAAACACAATAAGATCAACCAACTCTTAAAAGGATTTATGTTAGATACGTCCCTATGACTGGCTACATTACCCCAGAATTCAATTCTTTAAGTTGCACTTCACGTAGCCACTCTTTACGAAATCGTTGCTGATATTGAGGTCCCAATATCTCAATTATTTACCGATAAATAGCACAGAAAAAGGTTTAACGATATTATACCGATATATTTATAAAACTAATAATAGTTGTAACACTGTCACTGTCACGGTACATATCTTACACAAATAATATTCTTTAAGCAATTGAATTTAATCTGTCTGTAATCTGTATATATATATATATATATATATATATATATATATATATATATATATATATTTTACAGTCTTTGTTGATCATGTGAAGTACTGGTGGACGGCGGCAGCAGATGTTCGATTTTTAACGTTTGATTAGAATGCCGTCGCACTTACATTTTATTACTGTCCTATTGTTAGAATCGACCGGTATTAAACTTGCAAAAACAACAATAATGCTAACATGAATTTGATTTCAGAAACTTTAAAGATTAAAAACCGCTAGTATTTCCGCTAAGCGGGATAATATAATTTTACCCGCGAGACGGTTATCCAAAAAAAGCTAGATTTAGCGGGAAAATCGCTGAATTGGCAACACTGTTCACAAATGCCAATCGGGTCACCCGTCGGACTTGGAAGAATCACAGTACATTTGCAGCGCATGATGAGTTTTTGTGTTTCGTTACTGCTGCAAAGACTGAATGGTCTTCATACTCCTTCTGAAAATAACGGCGAATAAAATAAATTTTTCTACAGACTAATGTGCCACGTGTTTGTTCTGTAGCTAAGAATATCTTGGCTGCCGGCTGAGCATTTAGCATCGTTCTGTTGTGTAACAAGGAAATTCTAGAATAAAATATAGAACATGTGTTGAAGTCTTTATCTGTACTGTTAATGGGTCAGTACCCTGATACGAGTGTGATATATTACATAACATGAATCAATGCGAGTCATTCATAATTTCTTGCATCCTATGATCTATTACTGTTACTGCGACTCTGTTTCTTCTTGTATCCCTTGGAAACGAGATATTGTAGAAGACGAATGGTTATCTAAAGAGGTAAACATTGTTTTCCGGTCGCTTATGCTGATATCACTGGAACGAATGACTGAAAGAAACCGCACTAGTAAATTAGAAATTAAACAAAAACCCGTTGGTAGAAACTGGCTGCGAACTGAAATGTCTCGGGTTCAATTCTGGGTGGTGACAAGGTTTTTGTTGTTGTAAAACTTCCAGAATGGCCCTGGAGTTCACTCACCCTGTGTTAAATTGAGTTTCGGGTATTTATAAGACGATCGAAGCATATTGCCAACCATTATTAGTGCTAAAGTGATAAATTCGTGGACTTCTAACCGCATAAATTAACCTCCAGGTCCCTTCCATGAATTTAAAGGCGATACCATTACCTTTAAAAAGTGACAGGAGATTAATCGAATCCCCGTGATTATTGTTGTGAGCGTGGTTGGGACTGTAAGGACGTTTGGACTTTGAAAATGTTGATATTTCTTTTCATTTCTGTCTTTATACTCCCCGCATTTCAATTAAAAATGCGTGGCCTTCTCGTTATTTACTCCATAATCGCTTTCTCATTCCATGTGGCCTAGTCTCGAGACAACAATGCAGTTGATAATCGACTATCCTTCGCAAACAGATAAATTAGTGCATTTTCTAATTTTATTTGATATATTTGCATTTATACGAGTATGTTAATTAGTGTAAAGTATGTACAATTTTATAGATTCAGGTTGTCATATACCGGTAATGTAATATTTTATGATGTAGATATCTTATATTCTTTTAAAACTACTCTTAAAACATCTGGAGAAACTTGTGACTAATAGGCCTAGGCATATATTTCTGAACAATTATAATCTATACTAATAATAAATCTGTAGCCGAAATTTTTCTGCTAATTTTCGATTTTCCAAAAATAATTGGTCCTAACATATATAATTAACCACCCTGAACCCGAATATCGCTTTTTTGAAATTTTTGTTTGTATGTATGTCTATCTGTCAGTCTGGATGTTTGTTACCTTTTCACGCGATAATGGCTGAACCGATTTATATGAAAATTAGAATGTAAATTAAGTTCGCTGTAACTTAGATTTTAGGCTATATGACATTCAAAATACATTATTTAAAAGGGGGTTATAAGGGGAACTGAATTAAATAAATCGAAATATCTCGCTTATTATTGATTTTTGTGAAATATGTTACATAACAAAAGTTTCTTTAACAATTATTTCCGATAAGTTGTATTCCTTGCAAAATTTTGATAGGACTGATATTTAATGAGATAAATAAGTTTTAAAATTAAAATACAATGCCATCTAAGGCGGTGTAATGAAATGAACAAATGACTTCGTCTATAAGGGGCCTTGGACAGCAACAATCGAAAGCTATGAAAGATAGCCTACAGAGAATGTTTCTGTGTTTGTATGAAGTAATATCGAAAGCTAAATTAACCGATTTGTGTAATTAATTATTATTTCACCATTGGAAAGTGTAGTTTCTCTAGATGGACATAATGCTATAATGTTATTACAGTAACTTCTGAGTGCTCTCTGGATCAAAATGACCGCATTTTAATTATTTAAATATAATTTAAATTAAGTAACATATTAAACGATTTATCCTTCTGTCAAACACGAATGTTCCCTGGGTCAAACGTCCTATTTTAATTATGTAATTACTTTATA
Organism: Periplaneta americana; assembly: GCA_025594305.2. Lineage (NCBI taxonomy): Eukaryota > Metazoa > Arthropoda > Insecta > Blattodea > Blattidae > Periplaneta > Periplaneta americana. The sequence goes on along the minus strand of JAJSOF020000003.1, from coordinate 22,313,937 downwards.
TTTATTTCTAACAGGTGCAGCGGAGCGCACGGGTACGGCTGGTTTAAAATATAATGTGAAAAGAGGCAAACACGTTAAGTTCAATCATTTAAATGACTACATAAAATAATGTAAAACATAATTGCTTTATAACAGTTCTATACTGTAATTTAATTTAGGTTTCACCCTTTCCAGTTTTTCCTCTTTCCCAATTAGATTAAAAAAACAATCCGTCTATTTTTTTTTCTCATTTTAAGCATAACAGGTACTGTAGTAGATTTGATGACTTTCAATTTCAACCTACTTTGGCGCCCGTGACAAGTCATTTGTAAGTATGGAGAGATGGTCATTAATTTTGTCTCTGACACTTTTTAAAATGGGGAAAAGAAGTGAAAAGAGCTGGAAGAGACACCTCTATTTGAATCAGAATTATACATTCCAGATGTTTTCACTGTTTTATCTTCAAAATCTCATCCTAAACTGCATTTACTTTTTACTAATAATGAAATTAGTAGTTAAAATACCTTCATAGAAATAACAATAGTCCACACCTGTGGAGTAACGGTCAGCGCGTCTGGCCGCGAAACCAGGTGGCCCGGGTTCGAATCCCGGTCGGGGCAAGTTACCTGGTTGAGGTTTTTTCCGGGGTTTTCCCTCAACCCAATACGAGCAAATGCTGGGTAACTTTAGGTGCTGGACCCCGGACTCATTTCACCGGCGTTATCATCTTCATGTCATTCAGACGCTAAATAACCTAGATATTGATACAGCGTCATAAAATAATCCAATAAAAATAACAATAATATTAATACATTTTAATATCTTTGCTACTTTATGAAACACATTGTTAATATTATTATTTATTTTAGTAATATTATGAGCGTTTACAGTAATAAATAATATTATTAACAAACTTTTGTGAAATAGAACAGTAATAATATTACATAATGTTATTGCCTTTTTAGTAATAGTATTACATTATTACTTTTATGAACCAGGCCTCTATACAGAAATGATGTGTGGTTAGCATTATGATTCTGACAGCCGTTATAGCTGGCTTGCGAAGTCTAACGTGAGAATAAATGGCAGGTACAGCTGTAACGATGACTATTTTTCTAAGAATAAACTTTAAAGCGTTTAGATTATTTTCAGGCATCCTGTAGTTGGATGAATACTCCATTTATTTCGATATCTATGTGTCAACACCGAATAATAAACAAGAAATTGGGAAATCGCAAAATTATCGCAGCCGACAGTCGCAGAGATCAGCTTCCTTATCATGACGCCAACCTATTACTTTTTGCGCTGAGTATGAAATCAAGAAGCAGGAAAACCACGAGTAAACATTAATATCACCCCATATCAAAAGCATATTCAAGTTGCTTCTCTGCTACCATTGGGTTGCGTACAATTAATCTTTCATAATACATGTCTACTGTTTTTCCATAGTATGTTTCACCAATAAGCCCCAATCCCATCTGACAGTGTCATTCGATCACATTTATTACGCTATATTTTGACGTTTAACATCTGTATTCGACCCGCATTAATAGGAAGAAATGAAAGGATTTTGTGCAACGGAAATTACAATTCGGTTGTCATGGAAATTCTTAGGCCTACGTCACATTCGATAAACACAAGGATGTGAACGAGTCCATTACTATACAGGGTGTTTCAAAAGTGACGGGATGAGAAGTAAACACAAAAAGAAGCAAAAAAAGTTCCAGTAAACATGGGTCCGCAAATTAACCGTTTACGAGATAAGGCCTTTTTTTGCTGGTTGGGGTCGCCAGTGGACAGAGCGCCTGGATATTGTAATGCGGCTTTTTATGTATATTAATTAATTAATAATTAATTAATTTATTTATTTATTATTTTATTTATTTATTTATTTACTTACTTACTTACTAACTTACTGTACTTACTGACTCACTCACTCACTCAGTCACTCACTCACTCGCTCACTCACTCACTCATTTATTTATTTATTTATTTATTTATTTATTTATTTATTTCATCAATATTTGTTCACGTCATGGCGGATTAGATGTGTTCCAGTTCTTAATCCGTCACCATTCTCTATACAAATATTACAAAAACTAATACATATTGTATCTATAAGTATCCTCTGTACACCATAATAATAATAATAATAATAATAATAATAATAATAATAATAATAATTTATTTATTTATTTAGAATATTAACGTGCAAAAACAACAGCACAAGGCCAATTACAGTTTAGCACGATACAAAACAGAACAAAACAACAAATGATGATGAGAATGAATGATAGAAAATGGCAATGAGATGAAATACAAACAATATAATAGTCTACATTAATCATTGATCAAATAATAATTATAAAATTATAAATTTAGTACAATGAGATAATTGAAATAATGGAATAGTCTACATTAATCAATTGACCAAATGCAAGAAATATATGGACAAATAATTATTAAAATTAGATCAGTGAGTTAAAAACTCAAAGATATACTACACATTAAATGGATCCAAGTTGAATCCATGCAAATTAGCATATTTAATGCATCTGCAGACCGGAGAGAGAGATTTAGGATTCTTATTATAAAACAATTTATGGAATCTTAAACCATTAGCAGGAATACGAAGACTGATATTGCTTATGAAAGATTCACAATCAATATCACCCTTAATGACTTTACAAAAAAAATAAATAATCAAGATCCTGACGTCTGGTGAACAAACTACCGCAATTGAAATAATTGCATTTAATCTCATAGTTATAATCGGAATTTGGTAAAAATCTATAAGAACACAAGGAAATAAATTTTCTTTGAATATTCTCCAATTTAGCCGAGTCAGTGGAAGTAATGGAGTTCCATACAACAGATGCATATTCAAGCTTGGATCTAACCAACGTATAGTATAAAATTAATAAACACATAGGAGTAGAAAAAGAATAAGTTATAGACCTAATTAGACCAAGCATTCTTAACGAATGGGTATAAATATATTGCACATGATCATGGAAATATAATTTAGAATCAAGTAGGACACCAAGATCTCTAATAATAATAATAATAATAATAATAATAATAATAATAATAATAATAATAGTAAACTGATAATAAGTATAGCTCTTGTATTTAAAACTCTTACTTTAGCTTTTTCACTTCTATACTCAATCTCTTAAAAATTATTCTGTTAACTTCACTGACTACTTTTCGTAGTTTCCTATCGTGTCCGACTACTCAACATTTATAATTCCATATCCGTTAAGCTCATTCACAATGAAAATTAAACATAACGTAAGCGTTAACTTAAGAATGTAAATGTTATGGTAAAATCACATCATTCACGATGGGAACATAAACATAACAGCAAATATACTTGGTAACCATAGAAACATAACAACGACGCCATTTCCTCATATTCTGTCGTATACTTCAGCGCTCCACGATTGTGTACTGTTTGCAAAACACGTAAGCATAAGCATGAAAGTTTGGAGTTTGCAAACTTTCATGTTAACGTCTTACGGTAATGTTTATGTCAATGCTTATGTGAATCATTGTGAATGATCCCATTTGGTAGCCTGGGCTCAAACTTCTGTGTTTATGTTACGGTATGTTTAATTTTCATTGTGAATGGGCCTTTAGAGCTTTGACTTTCTGTTTCCATCTAATTTTAACTTTAAAAAGAAATTTTCCTAATTTATGCAGATTGCTGGTGTTTAGGGGACCATTCATTTTTTATAAGCTACTATAGCGTTTGCTTCTTATGTAGGCCACACTCTCCCCGTCCAATTTCCTTCTAAGTGTGAGACGATATCTAAACAGGCGATATGATCAACGATGGATGGGCAGAGGAGGACCTGTACCTAGATCACTGGATTTAAATCCTTTGGATTTTTATGTATGGGGTTTTGCAAGAAGCCTAGTTTACACAACAGGCATCACCATACCTGAAGAATTGCAGCTTTGGATTGTAGATGTCTTCCAGCAATTGAAGAATGACCCAGGATTGTTCGAGCGCATTCTTGGTGTTTGCAGGGAAGACTAGATAGATGCATTCAAATGCATAACTCGTAAAACTCCTGTTACTTTTTTCTTCGTTTTGTTTCTTTCTTCTTTTATTTATTTTGTCTCCTTTTTTAACTCTCTAATAAATTCTATAGCACCTTAGAATTCCACGTGCTTAAGGGGAGGCAGAGGTGAAATTTTCGAACAAAACTGAAGAAAAAATGAAAATTTGGTTTTTTCCATTTTTATTATCTTTATTTTCATATTCCGATGTTAGTTTTTGATTTTGTGCCCTTTAAAAGTATGAAATTAAAACCAAGATAACTGTATTACTATATTATTGCCATAATAAACTAATACTTATCATTATTTATATATCTTCTCTGAACATATAACTAAAGAGAAATATTGAACATTTCTTACAATATGGTGCATGGAGCATTTTATATCAAACGATATAAAGTTTTATAAAATTATTAATATTTACAGAACTATTGTACTTAGAAAGTTGAAACTTGGTATGTCCATTACTAATAACATACTTAGTAGGCCTATCCATGATCAATTTCAAACAAATCGGATAAATTTTGTGGATTTTGAAATATTCACCTCTGCCTCCCCTTAAGGCAGGTAATAGTTTCTTACTCCAAGTTGTATGTGCTTAAGGTAGGTAATGGTTTCTAGCTCCAGAGATTCATACATTACGTGTCTCGTTTTACTAATAATATATACATACAGGAACTCGAGTTGGATCTTGTACAGCCATTAGAAGATAAATGCTCACGCATACAGAATACTTTTCTCACCAGAAGTCTCCGCAATTGAATAGCTTTGTGCAAATTACGCATGCAAATTAGTTTGTGCATATGAATGATACTTAATGTGAAACAAGAGGAAACAATGCGGTATTCTGAGGAGCATCTCTGCCTCATCAACACTTAAATTCATTGCCACATCTCTTGTATAATGTCACACTGACCATTAACACACACTACGTTGACAAGACAATGGGTATGGTGACTCCTTGCAGTGTTCAAAGCATGACATAATTTTGTGTTTGACAAGTTGATACTTCAATAAAATAAACTAAACGATGAAAGAAGTTGAAACTTTTTATTCAAAGGATGTCATCACTAGAGACCGGAATTTAGGCAAAAACCAATTTTTTTCCTTGATACATACAGGCTTGAGATTTAATATTTATATTTTTCATGGAAATATAGGTATAAATAAAGGGGTTTCATAGTGCCTAAAATGCCTATTTCGGCCTTAATGCCTACTTTTAAGTTTTTTTTTTATTTTTGCATCATTTTTCATAACTGTCTACTGTTTTTCTTAACGTCCTGTACCGTTTACATTCCGAGACGGATAACAACAACTCCTTCCTAGCAGTGAACAACACAACAGAGAAGTACCTCCAGGCCACCCCTTCTCATTCTTACAATTCTTCAATCCTAAAGTTTCAACTTTCAGTCGGCTTGGGTAGCGTAGTCGGTATAGCTCTGGCCTTCTGTGCTCGAGGTTGCGGGTTCGATCTCGGCTCAGGTCAATGGCATTTAAGTGTGCTTAAATGCGACAGGCTCATGTTAGTAGATTTACTGGAATGTAAAATAACTCCTGCGGAACATATTATTATTATTATTATTATTATTATTATTATTGTTATTATTATATCTTCCTCTGTCAGCAATTTAACACAAACTCGCTGGTTGTACCCGAATAAGCATTCTTTTACATTCCAAGACAGATAACAACCCCTTCCTTTTTTCTCACCATTTGTAAGTACAGCAGTGAGCGACACAATAGCCACAATAATGCTGATCATCTACTGCGAAGCAAACTATGGAAATGTGATTGATGAATGAAAAACACTTAAAGACAGAATGTCTTCATTTTGTGTATGCATGTGTACCCTTGTAAAATGTGAAATGTGTCGAAGTTTCTTTTAATCCTAGAATTTTGCATTAAATAAATGTTGAATCTTATATTAGTGACATTCTTTAACAAAAAAAGCCTATTTTTTATTTTATAGAGCCTAAATAAAGGAGTTTAAGAGCCTATTTTATGCGCCTAAAATGCCACTTTTTAGAGCCTAAAATTCCGCTCCCTAGTCACCATTTTTCATTATGAAAATCAACTTCGTAGTAACAATTATCCTTAGTTTCAGTGTGGAGCGTTTTTCTGCCTACCACAAGAGAAAAAAATGATAAAAATTGCAGCATTGCCCCTTACAGGAGTTGCGCCGATGCTACCCGCAATGCGTTCGTTGGATAAGTAGCTTCATTTGATCATTCAAGGCCCAGATTATGCTTCTACAACAACACTGAGCACAAGGAGTGCGTAATCTATTATGTTAGCGTATCCACCCTCATTTGTTTTTATATTTTAAGAGGTTATGTACATCGCAGCATTTTCTGAAAGAAACTACCCAACCATTCTGGATGTCATCTCTTTATTGCAGGCAATTTTAACAATAACGATGAAGACGTGTTAATAAATGAATACTCTGTTTCGATACTTCTTTATTTCAGTGATTTAGGCCTATATCCATGGGAGACCATATTAAAACAGGTGCTGTAGATCTGTAATTTCGTCCACACCTGTGGAGAAACGGTCAGCGCGTCTGGCCGCGAAACCAGGTGGCCCGGGTTCGAATCTCGGTCGGGGCAAGTTACGTGGATGAGGTTTTTTCCTTAACCCAATACGAGCAAATGCTGGGTAATTTTCGGTGCCGGACCCCAGGCTCATTTCACCGGCATTATCACCTTCATTTCATTCAGACGCTAAATAACCTAGATGTTGATACAGCGTCGTAAAACAACCCAATAAAAAATCTATGATTTCGATATCAGATGGACGTGAAAAAGATTCACGTGAAACTTTTTTTAACGCGTTAAAGCTTAACGTAACGTTAAACTTATTTTTAATTTAAACAAAAATTATTGTTCGTACACGAATGGGGTTGATTAATAAATGCGGAGAGTATAAAGATAGAAATATTTTAACATAGTCCAATTTTAAAGCACTTGACTGTGACAGTAATTCCCAAATGACTCCAATTCTCTATATGACGTTATTCATTACAATTTCAAACACTCATTAGCTGTCATATTGATGTGTGAATCGTTTCGACTATCAAATTGCATTGCTACTTGAGACTAGGCTACATGAAAGGCAACGATTATAGAATTTTTTTATAGCTATTTATATTTTCAATCAGAATGACATCAATTATTTACAATAAAACAAGTATTATAGAATGTAATACATCGTCAGTGTATTTTATTGTTATACAGGGACATCATTTTATTTTTACTTCAATTTTTATTGTACCTGCGTTTCTAAATGTACTTGACTCCCACCCCTTTCACTAATGTCCTTGCTAACGTCAACCACACAAACTTACGGCCGCTGTTGCTATACAGTATAGAGTACAGTGTGTTTCAGAAATATGTTGCGTTTTCTATAGAAGAAAAAGCTTATATTATTGAAGTTTATTTTCACTCAGGTATGGTGTGTAGCATAACTGAATTTATCTGTGTGGACTGAGCACAAGTGAAGATTAGAGTTACCGAAAGTACGGTACCCTATAATATGGTACGGTACTTAACAGCATTATTTAAACAAGAGTTTTGTTTTACTGTTTATAGGTATGAAGGACGATGATGGAAACTGGAATTACAATATAACCGAATGTGAACAACAGCTTTTTTTTTTTTTTTTTTCACAATTTCCTGATTATATCATTACGGAATATTTTCTTAGAAATGTCATTAATCTGGTAGATAAATTTAGAGCAACAGAGTGTACAGAAAGGAAGAAAAGTGTAAGATGGCCAACAAAGGTGACAGAAGATGCTGTAGAATAGGCTAGAGAAAGGATGGAGCGAAGTCCTAATAAGTCGGTCAAGAAGTTAGCTGTAGAAATTGGGGTTTCTTACGGAAGTGCTCACAAAATTCTCAGGAATAAATTAGGTTAGTAACATGCTGAATAAAGTAGACATTATATGATGTATATAACCGCCTGAAGACTTGAATTTGTGAAAAAAAAAAAAAAAACAAATTGTTACTATTCTACTGTTTTTTTTATAAAATATTGTAAAGTAATGACATGAGCAAATGCTGGGTAACTTTCGGTGCTGGACCCCGGATTCATTTCACCGGCATTATCACCTTCATTTCATTCAGACGCTAAATAACCTAGATGTTGATACAGCGTCGTAAAATAACCCAATAAAAAAAGTAATGACCAAACTGAAAATCGTAATACTATATTTCCCTGTAACATAAATGGATACACTACTTTTCTCTCCTCCTATAGCTAGTAAAATGATTTGTTTACATATTGCACTAGCAACTCCAAATGGAAGGGGGGTAACAGTGTTTCCGAGTATAGCCAGGTTAATGTTAAAAATGTTGGTAAAAATAAAGTGATGTCCCTGTAGAAAGGTAACGTTTTCGCCTTGTAGCATCATCAGGCTTGGATTTACAATTATCTAATTTTTCAAGACATAATTATATGTGTGTGACAATATGGCTAGTTATACAAATGTTGAAAATGTCCTCCATCCTGCATAAGGCATAACTCAACACGTCGTTCCATGTTACTGGCCACTCGTTAGAGGACTCTGTTGTCAATACCATTAATAAAATCTCCTGTGTGATGTTGTGCTTCAGATCGTCCAATTTGCTTACCAGTCCCAGTATTGTGTTTCTTTGGATGGGATTACGAACACCAAATTCTCTCTGGTATGCCCTTTGAGTAGCTGTAATTGAATTCGTAAGTTAGTATTGCTTCACAAGGAAGAGCCGTTGATTTAATGTGTACTGCATTTTCAGTGATTAAAACAAAATGTCGAAAACAGCTGCCAACAATACGGCATAAAGAATAAACATCTGCGCATCTCGTGACAGGGAATCAAAACTTCTGCTTAATTTGACGTTAAAAACTTAGAGGCTTTAAAAATTAATTTTACACGAAAACCGTGCACGCTATTGAAATACGCCAGAGGGATAAATATTCTTCATTAGATTTCCTATAGATATTGACAGAAATCACGATCCTACTCGCAATAGTTATCGAATAAGAGGTTGTTAAACATTTGGGAAAAGACATTTTTTTTCTGACTATTTACTACGTCACACTACTTTTGACCAATAAAACGGTACGAAAGGACGTCTTTCAACCAATCATGGCTGCTTATCTCACAATTTTATCGCGTCCCTAGCATTTGTTTATTTTTATCACTACCCTAGCATTTGTTTCTTTGTTTGCCAACATTTCAAACTGCACTGATCTGGACGTCAAAAAACAGAAAATTACAAACCACTCCAGTCGATATAAAGCACTTTCAAATATGACTCGCATTGGCATTCAAGAACAAGAATTAATAAAGATCACTGGTCATAGCTATCATCTTTCCTGAAACCCTATTTACAAATAAATGAAGAGCACCATTCGGAAATCCTGAATAAGTTGAGGGATACACCATGTACATCAAAGAGTTCACTTCTTTTACGCACACGTCCAATATAACATCAACTGAACCACCAACCACTAAAACATTCAAATTTGAAAATTGTACTTTCAATAATTGTTTCTTTTAAAATTATTCACGTTTATTTTTTATTTCATCATCGTTTATTAAAACGTTTCTTGTTTATTTCATCATTCATAATTAAAACTTTTCTAACACTTGTTTATATTATTTAGGTTATGTTTGTTATAGCTTCTGCTATATGATATTATGGATAGTCACGTATCAGAGATTGTTTAATACTAAGATTTATTGGAAATCATCTGTCAAGTGACGTTGATTATTCGGATCCGGATGATTGAAGTGGAATGCAAATGTTTTAATAAAAATGAAACTGAATCAACAAAGTCTTCTTGACTAGTAACCGTCCACAGAGTTCAATGAAGATTCCATAATTCTGATAACAAGAAAACATAATCATGAAACACTACTGCCCTCTAGCGTAATGTTGAGATGGTACAATAATACATATGAAGACAGTTGTATTTTCGTAAGCCAATTAATATTTTATTGTATTGGAGTACTTCATTACTTCTAATCTTTAAATACTTTCTTCTAATCGTGTAATAGGCCTGATAGTCAGTTAAATCCCACTCGAGTTTTGATTTTCTCTAGATAAATCAAAACCTCTAGTGAGATTACACTGACTATTACACTCTTACTACGTCATACTACTTTTGACCAATAAAACGGTACGAAAGGGCGTATTTCAACCAATCATGGCTGCTTATCGCACAATTTTATCGCGTCCCTAGCATTTGTTTAATTTTATCGCGTCCCTAGCATTTGTTTAATTTTATCGCGTCCCTAGCATTTGTTTCTTTGTTTGCCAACATTTGAAACTGCGCTGGTCTAGACGTCAATATATATATATATATATATATATATATATATATAAGTCGATGCACAGCAGTTTCAAATATGACTATCATTGGCATTCAAGAACAAGAATTAATAAAAATCACTGATCATACCTATGCATCTTCTGAAATCCGATTTACAAATAAATGAAGAGCACCATTCGGAAATCCTGAATACGTTGAATACACCATGTAGACCTAAATCGAGTTCCACTTCTATTACGCACACGTCCAATATAACATCAATTGAACCACCAACCACATTCAAATTTGAAAATTTTACATTCAACAATTATTCCTTATAAAAGGATTCATTCGGAAATCCTGAATAAGTTGAATACACCATGTAGGCCTAAATCAACGAGTTCCACTTCTATTACGCACACGTCCAATATAACATCAACTGAACCACCAACCACATTCAAATTTGAAAATTGTACATTCAATAATTATTCCTTTTAAAATTATTTATGTTTATTTTTATGTCATCGTCGTTAATTAAAACTTTTCTAACACTTGTGTACAGTATATTAGTTAGGTTATGTTATAGCTTCTGCTATATGATATGGATAGTCACGTATCAGAGATTGTTTAATATTAAGATTTATTGAAAATCATCTGTCAAGTGACGTTGATTACTGGGATTCGGATAATTGAAGTGGAATGTTGCATTTTAATAAAAATGAAACTGAATCAACAAAGTCTTCTTGACTAGTAACATATCCATCGTGTATAATAGATCGATAACTTCTCGACGAGAAGGCATTGCTCACTACTGCCATCTAGCATGCATCTAGCGTAATATTTGTAATGTTGAGATGGTACAATAATACATTTGAAGACAGTTGTATTTTCGTAAGTCAATTAATATTTTATTGTATTGGAGTACTTCGTTACTTCTAATCTTTATATACTTTCTTCTAATCGTGTAATAGTCAATTAAATCCCACTCGAGTTTTGATTTTCTCTAGATAAATCAAAACGTCTAGTGAGATTACTGTTGAAAAAACTATGAACTCTCCACCAATATGATATTATCTCTATGTAAATTTAAGAATATTTTTTCACATAGCATGTAACAAGGATTAAAGAAAAAAAGAACTACGCTCCTGAAAATTATTAGTCTATTAATTATGGTGCTATAAAAATAGGGCCTAATTACATCAAAATAATGTTGCAAGTTTTTGTGTAGAAGTTCAAGATTAGCAAAAGAATGCTTTTTATGCGTTGACGTATAAGTTCCCCGAAGAACTTTAAAATCTACTTTAAGATTCTTCCAAGAATTCCAGACTATGCCTCTTAGTAGTGAATAATTGTGGTAGATATAAGATAAACAATAATTATACAAATTATATTAAGAAGTGGATGTGGTTTGAAAGCTATATAAGAGAGGAAGTATTAAAAAACAAATATGGAAATGGGAGCCACAGTGCATCTAAAAAGTGAAGGGAAGGAAATGTAGCCGTATAATATGTAAAGCGATGACGAAAACTGAAAAATTATGGTCAGAATTGAACACTTACCAAAAATAGAGTGAGTTATAAACGGAAATCAAATGCACATTACGAGTCATTACAATTAAAATATAAAAATTAACTTATAATAAGCTTATAGGCCTATTCAGGATGCAATTAAGATTTCTGATGAGGGAGAGATAGAATCCTAAATAGAAAATACCATACATAAAATTATTATTATTAACTTATTATTATTATTATTATTATTATTATTATTATTATTATTATTATTACTTTTGCTGTTGTAAACATTACTGTGATGAAAATTGTAAACATTGGAAATTATAATAATGAATAAATAAACTCACCTCTGTATCACGACTGGATCACACTTTTACGGCTCAACGCTTGGTCGCACTGAGTTGTTTATCTTGGATCTTGATCATAATAATAATAATTATATCCATGAGCAGCTTAAGATAAGATGTGTAGTTCCTAAGTTATTGATTGTTGTCAGCTTGTCGATGATGATAATACATCAATATTATTTTCTTCGCTTACTTTATACTTTATAAAGTATATACTCGTATTAAAACAATAATTATATTTTGTGAGGAGGATAGAAGTTATCCCTGGCAGGGATGTTAATATGAATTGATAAGAGGGGAATAACTTTCCAACAGGGGAGGGAATCTCCCTCATCCCCCCGTTAATTCGCACCCTTTGCTTATTAAGTGATCTAGACGACAATCAACTGCCACAATTTATAGGTTATGTGTTGTCGGTAAGCTTCCGTTAGCTGTTGGAAAAATTATCATCCTTGTTGATACAAAGTAACAACAAAACGATTGCATTGATTATGATATTGATGATGATGATGATGATGATGTTAATGATGATATCTGTAAAAGAAAGACGCAATATGAAGGGTTCAGAACCATAGCGGGCCAAACGCCATTTATTTAAAACGGAGAAAAAAGGGTTAAAGTTAAGTAAGGTAGGTGTCCCTGATATGGCCATGCTAAGGTTTGAGAATTTTTCTAGCCGCCATTTTGAAAATAAAATGTAAACCACTTTTTTCTTACTCGTTCTCAGTCTAATGGACTTTCTTAAAACAACTTCCTTTCCCCATAAAAATAGCTTTAATTGTCCAAAAATTCCCAAATTCCAAAAGTCTACCTAGTGGCCATATCAGGAACATGTGCACATGATATGGGCACCCCTTGTTCCATGTTCTACAAATCGTGATTTTTTTCAGTTTGATAGCGCAGTTGTGTTAAAATTAAATAATGTTGGTGTAAAATGAATAAAAATGACACTTAATAATCTTTTTTATAATTCAAAAGTGTAGTCAAAACAGGTTTTTCCGTAAAAAATTAAATTGTTTTTCTAACAATACAAAATTTTTCGTAATTCCAGCTATAAGGCATGTAAATTTGTCAGGTGAAAAAATAAAAGTGAAATGAACTTAATATGGCCATGGTGCATTTGATATGGCCATATCAGGAGCAGGTAAGCTTTCACGAAAATCGTTTGATTATGAAGAACTCGTAAAAGATACGCCATCAACTACAACACCAATCAACAGAACATTAGAAACTGAATGGTGTACTATGGTTTTCGTAAAACAAGTCTTTGAAAAACATGCATAAAACAAAGGAGACTTACCAGAGAAAAATAAGAAGAGGTCACATGAAAACCGCAAAACAGGCAACTGACGCCATATTGCTCAACCTGACTGGATGGAAAACGATCAAGTGACACACCAGGATGTCCTTTCATTGGATGCTGCTGCAATTTAGGGGATTTTTTGGTTAACTAACTCACAATAGGAACATGGCCATAACAGGAGCACCCACCTTAAATACCATACTTTATTGAAGATTGTCATATCATTTAGTTTTAATGTGCATACTTTATCTTACTTGCTATATGTTTCGTTAAATTATGGCAATCAGTTTTAACTCTTGTTTTCTCCGTTTTTAATAAATGGCGCTTGGCCCACTATGGCTCTGAACCCTTCATATATTCTATGCATTTTGTTTGAATAACCCTGGATATAAACGGAGACGTCTTTACTTGTGACACCTTGACAAAGTCTTTCAGTTGCAATTAGATTAATTAACATTCGGCATGCTGGATCGTCTCCGCGTCAGTGTCACGTACGTAATCAGCCATTGTGTGCTACGTAAAGCAAATTGAATTATGTGTATCCAGACGCCAAGGAGACGGGATGAACAACGCAACATCTCACCTCTAGTCTAAAAAAGAAATTTCGCTAGGATCGGATTTTTAGCTTCAGGATACGAGCTAATTAAAGAAATGACACTTCTGAATAGTTCATTCTTTATCTGTAATATTCTTATACCCTTAAAACTAAAGAATAATGGTATTTTACAAACAACTTCAAATTAGTGTAACTCTGAAAATATTGAGATTAGGACAAATCTTTACATGACTTTTTTTGCTCAGAATGTCTTCGGAAATAAGCTCCGTAAGTGACGGTAAATCCTCGTGAATCACCCTGTATTACATTGGTACTTTTCTGCCTATTGTGATCTTATCTTTGTACTTGTATTTTATCTCCCATCTCTTTGCATTTTTGCTTTTTGTGTTTTTTGTATTTGTGTTTGTAATTTTATTTTTATTTCTTATCTACTTCTTCCCTGTTGCATTTTCTATTTTTGTACAGAATTATTTGTACCGTATTCTGGTGGTATGGTAGAGAAGGCCTGATGGCTTTAACTCAACCAAATTTAAAGAATGAATGATTGCAACTACGTAAATAAATAACTAGGCGTAAATAAATAAATAAATAAATAAATAAATAAATAAATAAATAAATAAATAAACAAATAACAATAAGTGAATAAATGAATAATTATATAAATAAATAACATTAAATTTAATACTTTATTTTCAAATTTATGTTATGTAAACGCAGTTTTATACTCGTAGTCATATGTTTTCAATATATATATATATATATATATATATATATATATATATAATATAATTTTGATGTCGATGTCATCTTTGTGTGTTCGGAAATTAAGTGATAATGGAAGTTAAACTATGATACTCATTTTATTATTCCTCCTTCAATTCCTATTAAACTTTTACTCTGCTGATTTCTTCCGAAAAACAGTATGGCTTTAATTTCTGTCAAGAATATTTTGATGTGCTTTGTGGTTTTCATGCGGTCCGCCTCACTCCATTCTCTATTCAATGCTCCTCGAGATTCAACGCTCAGTTGTATGCAGTCATTGACTAATAATCCGATTGTGGAATTCCATTGCAAGGATGTAAGACTGGGTACATTTAAATTATTTATCCTTCCATTTCACCTTCTTTCTTTGCATCATTCCACACTGTCTGTTTGTATCCATTTATTGAATAGAGTGTACTCAACCTGCCTGTGGTAATATTTTTTTAATCCTGAAATCGACCCTTACTTAACCTAAAAATTACATACTTCATGCATTGCTCCTAGTAATATAGGCCTTGAGTAGCTACCCGAAGGCCTATGTCTATTCTGTTACCTCCAATGAGCTTCTTGTACGTGCCACCAGCGAATAGGGATTATAAAGAATGGACACTTCGCGTCGGTACCTTTGATGTAGCCGGACCGATTTCAATGACCTTCAAGCCAGCTAGAGCGTGAGATTCTGCTTTCTCCCTAGAGTTGGCGCTGACATCACACCAGCTAGCAGTCGACACAGCGGAAATATAACATATAATTAATACATCTAGGTACATTATGTACTCAAATAAAATAAATTGGATCCATAAAATAATAAATCCTTCATTAACTGTAATGTCTAGACTCTAGAGTTCCTTTATAATGAGAGTTCAGACGTTGACCCCAACAACAATTAAAATATGTAATGATTTGATAGTATTGAAAATGGAGAAGTAAAGCCATATACCTATATTATATTATTATACAAATATTAAACGAATTAGATACTTAATTTTATAATGTATTATATTATTTTATAATATAATGTATTAAATCTGAAATATAAAATATTATTATTACGACTAGTTTGTCACTGAGAACTAAGGAAAAGCTGTTAACTTGAATTTATTTGAAGCAAAGCGTTACTGGATTATGCAATAAGGTAGGCGATGTTTGGATCCTGTGCCTTAATTCTATTCTCAATTATTCTCAGCGTATGTTCGATTACACTACCTCTAGCGCTTGAAAGTGGAACTAGCCGCCGGCGCACAGAGAAACAAAATACAGGAAAATTGGCTCAGTGTCCATTCTTTATAATCCCTATTCGCTGGTGCCACCAGCAAAGAGGGATTATAAAGAATGGACACTGAGCGAATTTTCCTGTGTTTTGTTTCTCTGTGCGCCGGCGTTTAGTTCTACTTTCAAGCGCTAGAGGTTAGTGTAATCGAGCATAGGCTAAGATAATATTTGAGAATAGAATTGAGACACAGGATTCAAACATCGCCTACCTTATTGCATAATCCAGTAACGGTTTGCTTCAAATAAATTCAAGTTAACAGCTTTTCCTTATTTCTCAGTGACGAACTAGTTGTAATAACTTAATAATTTTTATATTTCAGATATAATAAATTATATTATAAAATAATATAATACATTATAAAATTATGTATCAAATTCGTTTAATATTTGTATATAATATAACATAGATATATGGTTTTACTTCTCATAAGAGTTTTGTTTTCCATTTTCACTGCTATCAAATCATTACATATTTTAATTGTTGTTGGGGTCAACGTCTCAACTCATTATAAAGGAACTCTAGAGTCTAGACATTACAGTTAATGACGGATTTATTATTTTATGGATCCAATTTATTTTATTTGAGTACATAATGTACTTAGATGTATTAATTATATATGTGTTATATTTCCGCTGTGTCGACTACTAGCTGGTGTGATGTCAGCGCCAACTCTAGGGAGAAAGCAGAATCTCACGCTCTAGCTTGCTTGAAGGTCATTGGAATCAGTCCGGCTACAGCAAAGGTACCGATGCGAAATGTCCATTCTTTATAATCCCTATTCGCTGGATCCACTCCTACACATTTAAAGAGAATAGAGATGCTAAGTCCACTTTTTGGAGAGCGACTTTAAATGTAAAAGACCTAAGAGAAGTGTTAGAAATATGATATACGATCTGAGACAAGTTGTATCCTAGCGGAAACCTTTCAAACTACTGCGCACTGATACTCTTTACGCGGAAATGTGTTAGTTTGCGGTTAGAAGCTGAACTGTTGAAACGTTTAATTATTTATCATTATTGCGTATTCGAGGAAAGTGAAAATTTTGGCGGTAAGTTCTTTTCTTGAATATACATTGTTATCCCTCAATATTAGAAATATTAATTATATATATTCTTAAAGAGAAATGATCTACTTAATAGTAATGTACGTTTAATTGATTTCGTTTTTATTACGACATGTTTTGAGGTTATGACTTACAATATCAGTGTGCCACAAATATGAAATATCAGTATTACTAGTATTACATCTTTATACTCTGGTTTTCTGTTTCATTAGGCCTACTAGTGATGACATCTGTAGGAGGGAAAACTGCACCTTCCAACAAACTTAGAAAACAGTGGAATGAAAAGTCAATGCAAGAAGCCGTAAAACAAGTTCGAGAAAAGACGTAAGAGACGATTCATAAGGATTCAGTACTACGGTTGGGAAAACACCTTCTAATGAAGATGCTGAATGCTTGTTCATTGCTTTTCTTAGTGAAGGCCATTTTAACTTGTCAGTTTTGTTAATCTTGTAACTTGTTTATAGTATCTGATATTTGTACCTCCATTTTTGAAGAAAATATGTTAGATTTTGAGGAAATTATTATTTTTTCAAACATTTCATTACATCTTAGGAACTTCCAAGTCCGGTGTACCATTCACAGGGACATTCAGCAATAAATAGGACGATACGTTACGTTCAGTATTCGAAACATGTAGGTTCAAAATCGAAAAAACAAAATGTTATTCAATATTTGTAACAGTTTCTCTATTAATATTGTGTATGTTTATTTATATTATAATTATTTTTAATTCAAATTCTTATAGATAATACTCAAACTGAGGTGGAGAAGTTCAAATATCTTGGAGCAACAGTAACAAATATAAATGATACTCGGGAGGAAATTAAACACAGAATAAATATGGGAAATGCCTGTTATTATTCGGTTGAAAAGCTTTTGTCATCCAGTCTGCTGTCAAAAAATCTGAAAGTTGGAATTTATAAAACAGTTATATTACCGGTTGTTCTTTATGGTTGTGAAACTTGGGACTATCACTTTCAGAGAGGAACATAGGTTAAGGGTGTTTGAGAATAAGGTGCTTAGGAAAATATTTGGGGCTAAGAGATGAAGTTACAGGAGAATGGAGAAAGTTACACAACACAGAACTGCACGCATTGTATTCTTCACCTGACATAATTAGGAACATTAAATCCAGACGTTTGAGATGGGCAGGGCACGTAGCACGTATGGGCGAACCCAGACATGGGCATATAGAGTGTTAGTTGGGAGGCCGGAGGGAAAAAGACCTTTAGGGAGGCCGAGACGTAGATGGGAAGATAATATTAAAATGGATTTGAGGGAGATATGATAATATAGAATGGATTAATCTTGCTCAGGATAGGGACCAATGGCGGGCTTATGTGAGGGCGGCAATGAACCTCCGGGTTCCTTAAAAGTAAGTAAGTAAGTAAGTAAATAAGTAAGTAAGTAAGTAAGTAAGTACGAAAGTAATACTCAAACTGGTTTATTAATGTATCGGAAAGCTTACGCTCCGATGGTTTGAATGACCTAAAAATGTTTGTTTTGTGGAAAATGGATGTATCTCCTTTATTTCCCTTACTTTTCAGTTGGAATGATTTTTGAGGTCTGAACGGTCGCGCTTTTGTTTATATTATCGTGATTCCGCTGTGTGGTGCTATCTACGAATTTATCTTGTAACTCTTAACGGTTTCGATGGAGTCCCACTACAGTGTTCTTCACCGGTCCGAAATCATATTACGCCTTCTGAACTGATACCATCTGTGCGCCAATCAATACTACATCATGGCGGCACCGTTTTGGGTAAATATTACAGTAATGGAATTATGGAGGGAAATGAGATAATCTCGAGAAAGCCCACCACAAATACGACTACCTCACCACCAGGATTCGAACCAGAGTCCATATTCATCGTAAGAAGGTGACCTACCAATTGACTAATTCAAATTCAAATTCAAATTTATTCATAATTTACATTTGAAATAGTACATTTTAATAGATATCCGAAATGAACGTGTGCTTGTGCTCGGGTACAGTCCAGTAGAGTCTACATAAATTTTACAGTCATCAATAATAATGTTGATGATAGAAATAATAGTAATAATAATACTTACTTACTGGCTTTTAAGGAACCCGAAGGTTCATTGCTGCCCTCACACAAGCCAGTCATAGGTCCCTATCCTGAGCAAGATTAATCCAGTCTCTATCATCGTATCCCACCTCCCTCAAATCCTTTTTAATATTATCTTCCCATCTACGTCTCGGCATCCCTAAAGGTCTTTTTTCCCTCCGGCCTCCCAACTAACACTCTATATGCATTTCTGGATTCCCCCATATGTGCTACATGCCCTGCCCATCTCAAACGTCTGGATTTAATGTTCCTAATTATGTCAGGTGAAGAATACAATGCGTGCAGTTCTGTGTTGTGTAACTTTCTCCATTCTCCTGTAACTTCATCCCTCTTAGCCCCAAATATTTTCCTAAGCACCTTATTCTCAAACACCCTTAACCTATGTTTCTCTCTCAAAGTGAGAATCCAAGTTTCACAAACATACAGAACAACCGGTAATAATACTGTTTTATAAATTCTAACTTTCAGAGTTTTTGACAGCAGACTGGATGATAAAAGCTTCTCAACCGAATAATAACAGGCATTTCCCATACTTATTCTGTGTTTAATTTCCTCCCGAGTATCATTTATATTTGTTACTGTTGCTCCAAGATATTTGAACTTCCAAACCTATCTCTTTGCTTGCTTCCAGTAAAATTCCCGTGTTTTCCCTAATCGTTTGTGGATTTTCTCCTAAAATATTCACGTCATCCGCATAGACAAGCAGCTGATGTAACCCGTTCAATTCCAAGCCCTCTCTGTTATCCTGGACTTTCCTAATGGCATACTCTAGAGTAAAGTTAAAAAGTAAAGGTGATAGTGCTTCTCCTTGCTTTAGCCCGCAGTGAATTGGAAACGCATCTGACAGAAAATGACCTATACGAACTCTGCTGTACGTTTCACTGAGACACATTTTAATTAATCGAACTAGTTTCTTGGGAATACCAAATTCAATAATAATAATAATAATAATAATAATAATAATAATAATAATAATAATAATAATAATAGTAATAATAATAATAATAATGGTAATAATAATAGAATAACAGTGACAGAGATAATATAAAGGTAGTAATACAAATTGATTAATTGTTAATAATAATAATAATAATAATAATAATAATAATAATAACAATAATAATAATAAAACAAACATATTAACAATAATAAAATAAAATTAAGACTGATAAAATAAAATATAAAACCACTTAGCGAGAGTTAACACAACTTAAATAAGCATACAATAACCAGAAAAAAAAAATAACGAACTCGAAAATCAACAGAAAAGTTCGTTGTATCGCAGACGACAGCAACCGCCGTATTGACATTGCGTTATGCATTAATGGTAGTAGGGGGGAGCCGAAAGTCTACGTAACTGCCGTTCTCTTCGAATCTTCTCGTACAATCATGGGAAGTTAATGCTCCAAAAACAAAATGTCTACGAGTCAAACTGTTCATTATTACCAGGATAAATACAAATAATACTGAAATATATTAATCAAGTTTCAGTTATAGATCTTCCCTTTTGTGCAAGAGGTATCATATCAATATATTTTATGAATGGCGGGGAAAATATAAATTTCAAGAACTCTCTAGTGACAAGAGATAGTGACAAGTACAATCAAGTGTTTCTGTGGCGATGCTAAGAAATCGTTTATTGGAGATATACATCGTTATTAATTAAAAATGATCTATTTATGTTTTTTTACAATGTTTTATCTTATATGTTACATGCATAAGATAAATACAATAAAAATTAGTACCATATAATGCTAGTAACACTTAAAAAAATAATAAAATTTATCAAATATCATACAAACATTTTCACTTTATTTTTAAACTTAAGAATGTGTAAATGTATGTTTATATATTTGCTCAATTTTTAGTACTTGGAATTCAGAATAAATAGGAAGGAGATTTTGTAACATACGCAAAATTATCTATTTATTCAGTTCAAAGATATCAAAAACATATAAATGGGTTCCTGCTTGTACAACGCTCTTTCTCATCTCTTATCAGCCGACGAGCTTGACAAGGATTGTCTGCTATCTTAAGACTGGTTTGATTCTATAAGAGCTTCTCCATTTTCCGCAATACTTTCCTTCATGATTCAGAGAAATTTCTTTATTGTTTACGGAAGTATAATGTCACATCCTGTTTCCGATAATTCTACGTAGTTTCTTACGTAAGCGATGATGTGATTGTTTTCATTGTTCCTTGAAAGTGTTGCCAATTGAAGAAAATTTTATTCGACTCCCACATGTCTGAAAGAGATGTAGAAGAAAGACGTGCGACAAACGACAGGAAGAACTTGGCTGTGAGATCAAACTGCGCATACGTGGACTTGGTTAATGAAAACCTAAACTAACCATACCTAACCTTCGTGTATGCAAGATGTGAAACCGGAGCACGAAGGGAACTTCTTGATTTGATCTGGAATGTACACGCGAAAATAAATCCAAGGGGGCTGCCAGGCTTAACGTCCCCGTCCGACGGACGAATCATTATCAACAGTGACATATACCTTCTCTTCATATGCACTGCTGAGAGATTTGGGATTAGCCCAGGCATATTGATGCACAATCTAGTGATTAGAAGTTGTGTACCGCCACCTCTCCTAGTCCCGAGGTAGAAATTTTAGTACACGAAAATCTCTGACCCCGCCGGGAATCGAACCCGGGCCGGCTAGTCTAGAGGCGGACGCCCTACTACAGGGCTAACTCGGTGGACCAGTTAAAATAATATAATTTTAATCATTTAGGTTGCAATATCTTATATGATGAATTTGAATTTTATTTTTATATTAATTTTC
The DNA here is from genome assembly GCA_025594305.2 of Periplaneta americana. Classification (NCBI taxonomy): domain Eukaryota; kingdom Metazoa; phylum Arthropoda; class Insecta; order Blattodea; family Blattidae; genus Periplaneta; species Periplaneta americana. Next base: position 22,291,892 of record JAJSOF020000003.1, on the reverse strand, counting down.
TTTAATTATTTTGATTCGAATCTTACGTAAGACTAAATTGAAATTATTTAACTCTTAGACTTACATGAATTACATGTAACTAAATTTACCTATATTTTCCTTTTATATTATTATTATTATTATTATTATTATTATTATTATTATTATTATTATTATTATTATTATTGTTTAGTCAACTGTCCGAAGACAGGTTTGGACCTCATAAATTGAACCAATAAGACATCACTCGTGAGGAAACTAAGTCGGGAGATAATGGGGTGTGGTGGCCAGTTTCTTTCCCCCTCCATTACATACATCGCTGACTAGTAACATATTACACTAATCAGACTTCAGATGCATACAAACAATTGTTCTTCCTCTGACACATATCGTCAAGTGAGTTGTAGGCGTACTGCCTGATAATTGTAGATACCAGCCAGAACCTCAATCAGAGGTGATTATTATTATTATTATTATTATTATTATTATTATTATTATTATTATTAGCCACCGGCGTGGCTCAGCCGGTTAAAGGCGCTTGCCTGCCGGTCTGAAGTTGCGCTCGGGCGCGGGTTCGATCCCCGCTTGGGCTGATTACCTGGTTGGGTTTTTTCCGAGGTTTTCCCCAACCGTAATGTGAATGCAAAGTAATCTATGGCGAATTCCCGGCCTCATCTCGCCAAATATTATCTCGCTATCACCAATCTCATCGACGCTAAATAACCTAGTAGTTGATACAGCGTCGTTAAATAACCAACTAAAAAAATTATTATTATTATTATTATTATTATTATTATTATTATTATTATTATTATTATTATTACTATTCTACTGTTTTCTGTATGTAGGGTAAACTAGGGTCTGTTGGACAGTCAGGCATGTTGGACACTCTGTACTTTAACGTGTTACCACGCCACTTGTGGGCACCACATTCTGCTAGAAGTCAATGACGGAAGTAGGAACGAGTGGGGCTACTTCCGTCATTGACTTCTAGCTGAATGTGGTGCCCACAAGTGGCGTGGTAACACGTTAAAGTACAGAGTGTCCAACATGCCCGACTGTCCAACAGACCCTAGTTTACCCTATGTTACTTACATTTGCTATGTATTTTCATGCTGGTTGGCTTAACTCTGCCAGTGAAAATAAATAAATAAATAAATAAATAAATAAATAAATAAATAAATAAATAAATAAATAAATAAATGAGTGATTGAGTGAGTGAATAAATAAATAAATAAATAAATAAATAAATAAATAAATAAATAAATAAATAAATAAATAAATAAATGAGTGAGTGAGTGAATAAATAAATAAATGAGTGAGTGAGTGAATAAATAAATAAATAAATAAATAATTAAATAAATAAATAAATAAATGAGTGATTGAGTGAGTGAATAAATAAATAAATAAATGAGTGAGTGAGTGAATAAATAAATAAATAAATAAATGAGTGAGTGAGTGAGTGAGTGAATAAATAAATAAATAAATAAATGAGTGAGTGAGTGAATAAATAAATAAATAAATGAGTGAGTGAGTGAATAAATAAATAAATAAATAAATAAGTAAATAAATAAATAAATAAATAAATAAATGAGTGAGTGAGTGAGTGAGTGAATAAATAAATAAATAAATGAGTGAGTGAGTGAATAAATAAATAAATAAATAAATAAATGAGTGAGTGAGTGAATAAATAAATAAATAAATAAATGAGTGAGTGAGTGAGTGAGTGAGTGAATAAATAAATAAATAAATGAGGGAGTGAGTGAATAAATAAATAAATAAATAAATAAATAAATAAATATACCAGAATGCTGATAAACAATTTCCTATAGCTTGTTGGTACAATTAAAAGTGTGATATTAAAGAATGTGAGGAAATAAACTGTAAATGACCTCTATAAAACATTTTTCTATGCAGACGAAAACTGGGTTCTAACAACTCAACAAGACTACATAACAGCCCTCACTGCTGCGGAGAATGGAGTGTTTCCATGCGTTGGCAAGTGCTACTGAATTTACTGCAATGTTGTAAACACTTATACAAAGAAAGTCGCTTTCTCATTAAATGAAAATAAATAACGCTAAGTCGCAAAAGAATATGATCTTCCTTTCATCTTAAGAATTTTCTTTCTGAAGTCACTGTAGTTTAACACCTTCCATCCTATATAATATGGTACGATTGTGGAGCGAAAACCCTATGAATCGTCTGCTTTGATCACTACAATTTTCATATGAACTGGCCGGAGATCAAAACCGAGCCGCGCGCTGGGATGGAAGGCCTGTCCGCTGGCACTGTAACCACAGACGCGCCATACTTATCAGAAGTTGTAAACAACAAGATTTAAACATGTTGACATATTTCACGCCACGCCCTTCCGTGCTGACATCTTATGGTTTACTGTTCACATATTTCCAAATGTGGGAAGATCGCATCTGATTTCTGATCTTGTTTCGTTGTAACCCTCTCCTCGATGAAACACTTCACGCACAATACAAACATGACTATTACTTTACGGTAATGAAACTTATCGAAGATGTTAATCCGTAATGGAAAAGTTGAATCATTTCTATGGCACGTAGGAATTTATATTGCGGTGAATATGTCGTGTGTTTTTCTGGTTATACAACATAGGGATTTAACATTGCCATGAGAAACCTATTGTATCTATAAAAATAATCTATACTAATAATAAATCTGTAGCCAAAATCCAAAATTGTTCTGGTAATTTTCGATTTTCCAAATATAATTGGTGTTAACATGTATAATTAACCATCCTGAAACCGAAAATCGCGTTTTTGAAATTTTTGCTTGTATGTCTGTCTGGATGTTTGTTACCTTTTCACGCGATAATGGCTGAACCGATTTATATAAAAATTGGAATATAAATTAAGTTCGTTGTAACTTAGATTTTAGGCTATATGGCATTCAAAATACTTTATTTAAAAGGGGGGTTATAAGTAATATAAAGTAGACACATTAAAACTAAATGATATGTCAATCTTCATTAAACTATGGTTGCATGTAATAACAATTAAGAAACATGTTAAAGGAATTGTCATTGCACCAAATGATTGCTCTCTGGGCCAAAAATGACCGCATTTTAATTATTTAAATACAATTTAAATTAAGTAACATATTAAACGATTTATCCTTCTATCAAACACGAATGTTCCCTGGATCAAACGTCCTATTTTAATTATGTAATTACTTTATATTTATTTCTAACAGGTGCAGCGGAGCGCACGGGTACGGCTAGTGAAGAAATAATTTAATCAGTAGGTCAAGTTTAGAAATTACGAGGCATTATCAATTTTGTAAAACAAAAGAACGTTATTTATGGTTGCTAAGTCAGACCTGTTGAAACTCAAGTTGTCATTACATAAGTAAATAAAATCTATCAATCTCATCGGCTTTTTAGTGGTTCCCTATCTCGTAAAATTACAAGTTATTTAAAAAAGCAAATGACAATTATTGGTTCTCATTAACACTATAAACCTAAGTATTACGTTTCCTCAAGATATTAATACCGACGGATTGTACATGATCTGCAGAAAATTATGTCCACTAGATGGCATAGTTGTTCACATACACGCCTATCACTGGCAGCAATCTGTTGTAGCTATAAACAACAATGCAGACGATGTCGCAGTTAAAAGCGACTGATATAAATTTAATAAAACCATTTAAAAAGTAGTGGAACGCCTTTTGTTATTAAATGATTACTGGCCTTTAATCTAAACCTATAAAGCAATGTGTTCTTTTTTAATTTTTTGAGTACTGAATTTGGTAAATATGAAAATAGTGTGAAATACGACTACAATAGGGTATTGGTAGACCTATTTTATGAAAAATTGTGAAAAATAAATGACAATCTACCTAAACCATACAATTTATTTTGCTTTAGATTTATTACATATTATTTTTTTTAATATCTTGTTTAAAATCCACAAAACGAAAATGTATTTTGTGATTTGAGATCATATTAAATTATTTAATTTTTGCCTATCTTTTGAATTACAGTTCGAGAAAATAAATTGCAAACGGTAATAAATAGGGCTAGGATTTTGATGAAAATGCATTTTTTTTAAGTAAGCCAGGAACATAGCTGCTTTAGTATTTATGTGTTATGTGATAAACTGAGTGTTTTAAGACATTTGTTAGGGCATTTTTTTTTTGCGTTTTTTGCCTGTTTCAACTCATAAGAGCATTTTTTGTTTTATTCGGTCATTTTTTAGGCATTTTCATTTAATTTTGGCCATAAATCCCTGTTATTAATGTAAAATAATGTCTATTTCCTTTGATATTTTCTTTACATATTTTGTCCATTAATAATCATTATTTTGTATACTATTTTAATCGGTTTTCTACACAAATATTGCCATTTTAACGTAGTACACCCCACGTAATGGATCAGTCCAACCATCCCTTCAATATAGACTCTTCTATACCTGCTAATTCCAGATAAGAGTGGCCTTGTGGTAGACTACACTGAAATTAAAAGTAAAGAAAATCCATGGTGCTACAGCCCATGAAGGGCCAAGACCGACCAGCCGACTGCTGATCTCACGTCCACATGCCGACGCAGAGGTGAATGATCATACATGGAAACTATATCACATAAAATAATTAATTAAAGTGTACTACTTAGAAAAAATTATGTAAAATTTAATTTAATTATCGTATTTGCTCGCGTAATTTGCGCACTTTTTAATTAACTTTGGCCACTGAAAAATTGGGGTGCGTAAAATATGCGGATTTTTCAAATAAGAGGTCCTATTCTGAGTTTATCTCAATTAATGTATGTATAGGTAAGTATTTACGGTAGGGCTAATTTTCTATACCGGTAACTTGTCTCTACCAAGGACAAGCATTGTTAAAGTAGCGGGACTTTGGGGTTTCTTTCTGAAGCAGGTACTTCAATTGCTGGTGAATGACCTACAATGGACTGTAGGGAAGGAAAATCCCTACTACACTGAAAAAAAAAAAAATATGTACGTAATCCCTACTACACTGAAAAAAAATATGTACGTAAAAATGTGTGCGCAAAATACACGGAGCAAAAATAAAGTTCAAAATAATCCCTTAAAAAGTAGGGTGCGCAAAATACTCGGGGGCGCAAATTACGCGAGCAAATACGGTACTAGTCTAAATATTAAGTAGTACAAAACCTCTTTTCCTACTAAGGAAATTATGTAAGATCAAATTTTAGGGCATTTTTAAGGGCATTTTTGAAAGATTTTTAAGTCATAAATGCATTGTTTTTAGGACATTTTTTCATGATTTATAGGTCATCAAAATCCTAGCCCTAGTAACAAAGCAAATGCACGACCGTGAACAACGCGTTATTTATACCGGTACTGTGATTCCCAATTCGTTCCGTAACTAGCAATGGATGTGGTGACGTCACTATGACTGCTCTGTGGTGGGATGACATTGACGTCTATTGGTTGAGTCAGTCAATGATCATTCGCTTCGAGGTTCGCGCATACTTCAATCGCAAACGAGGAACTTTAACAGCTAACATGAATCTTTTGCTGTCGTGTGTAAAATATGTGCATCACAGCGTTTATTTGCAATTTATGTAAGTTTATATGAATTGCTGCTTGTTGAAATTGTGTTGCTCGTTTTATATAAGCCTCCAATTGGAATTTAACATGAACAGCATTCTTCACACCGGCGCTCCTCTGCGTTATAGCTGATATCGGAGTGTGCAGAGAACTGCAGGATAAGCAGAACGCTGTGTATTCAGGTATGCTTTCAAGACAAAATTTACAAATAACGAATATATAAGAATTGCTTGTGTAATATAAGATGTGATGCAAATTGTGGTAGACATTTCCAATGGATTATGTTTCAGACAAAACTGTCAAGACCACGAGCATATTGAAAATTTGATTTAATATATTTATAATTTGCTGCACTATGATTAAGTTCTAAATCACTGATACTACTTGAATCAGGCACCGCAATCGTCAACTTATGTTCGTGGATAAAGTGAGGTCAAACAAACGTAAAAAGTATCTGTGAAAAAAAGATTTATAATTGAGCCGTTCAGAGCAGAAGTGATGTAAGTCAGAATTTTTACTTTAAACCTCATTACCCAATTTTGACTTACACCACTTCTGCTCTGAACGGCTCAATTAAAGAAAAAATTAAAAGAAAAATTACATAGAACGACATAGTCTAGACACGATTTTCGTAATTATTATTTTTTCGAAAAAAAACCTCAATTTTAGTCTTATTTTTAAAAAGTAGTTGAATTTTTTCGAGAACACTTCCTTTAAATTATATTTCATTTCACAGAAAAAAAATGAAATAAATTCACATTTTTTTAAAGCTCAATGTTAGACTGTTTTTGGAAAAGAAAGTGAATAAATATATCGGAACCGTATATATTTAAAAACTATTTTAACTTCACACATATAAAACAAATGAGCTAACAAAAACTAACCTAACGTAATCTAACCTAACCTAACCTAACCTAACCTAACCTAACCTAGCCTAGCCTAACCTAACCTAGCCTAACCTAGCCTAACCTAACCTAACCTAACCTAACCTAACCTTACCTAATCTAACGTAATGTAATCTAACCTAATCTAACAGGTTTAAAATTGAAGTTTCTCTTAAAACTGTGAAAATGTGTCATTTTCGTTTTTTTATGAAGTGGAAAACAGTTGAAAATAAGCGTTTCCAAAAAGAATTCACTTCCTTTTTGGAAAGCAGCCCAAAAATTGGGTTTTCCAGAAAAGAATTACGAAAATCGTGGATGTGTCGTTCTAAGCAATTTCTCTCTTTTTTGATTATAAATCTTTCCTTCATTACATGTTTCTTTCACCTATTTTCACTTTTTCCACCAACGGAAATCGACGACTGCAATGTCTGATTCAAGTAGTGTTTTATAAACAACCAATTTGGTTTTTAATGCTTTATTTTTCATGTCCTGTTTTAGCCGTCATAAACCAATTGTTTCATTTTTAAATTCTAAAGAATAATTTAACTCTAACATATAGTCTCTTATTGCACGAACATTCAGTAAGATTGCTACACGTTTGCAGTAGTTCAAGAACTTTCTCATCTTCCGTTCGTAGCGGCCACACACTCACATTTTTCTTTTTAAATTGCTTCACTGGTTCCTGTTGTCCTTCAGATCCCAAGAAACAGTTCTGAAATAACAGTTTGGCATAGGCAATGCACTGTGTCTGTCATTCTAGTATGTCGTCTGGAAAAGATTGCATAGGCGTATTCTCTCAGATCACGTAACATAGTGTTGCAAATGATCAACAAAGAATGTATAAACGACTCGGGAGCGGAACTAGTGACCTCACAGTATTTAAAATTGTGATTGAAATAGATGGTGGTACTGAATACTCTTTTATGAATAAATATCCCTCTTAAGATTTGATATTAAGAAAATGAGTGTGACGTAGGCCACATACCTATATTTCTGTTTATATATTTCTTTTCATACTGTTACATTTGACTACATTGACTATTACACTTTTACTACGTCATACTACTTTTGACCAATAAAACGGACGGAACAACTTGTTTCAATCAATCATAGCTACTTATCTCTACAATTATTGTTATCACCGCCTGAACATTTGTTTTTATAAACTCCCTAGCATTTGTTTGTTTTTATCACTTTCCTAGCATTTGTTTCTTTGTTTTCCGACATTTCAAAGTGCAGATTCTTTACGGTAAGCTAATTGAGAATCTATTTTTCGTTATAATTATTATAGAATTTTTTTTCGTTGTAATTACTTTAACAATTATGCTTTGGTTGGTCATGATTAACTATATATACTTTTATCTTTTTAAATTTTTTAGTGCTGCTTATACTTTATACCTTTATTCCCGCTTTGCGATCGTCATTTGTTTCCCGCACAGATAGTCAACTGAAAATGGCGGCTCCGTTCAAACGTTTTGGTGAAGCTAACATTAGTGAAATAGAATTTTAGTAAGGCAATTAATATTTTATTGTATTAGAGTACTTTATTTCTTCTAATCTTTATATACTTTCTTCTAATCGTGAAATAGCCAATTAAATCCTACTCGAGTTTTGATTTTCTCTAGATAAATCTATACCTCTAGTGAGTTTACTATTGATAAAATCAGTTCGGAAAGTAGAACTTTACGGTACTATTTTACGTTAGCCAACTCTGATCTTCAATGCCTTCAATTGTTTCTCAAACAATTTCAGTTGTCTCCAAAACAACGCTCACGACCTTCTTGATCATTAACAAAATTACGGGAAAACGGCTGAACAGATTTTAATTAATGACCCCTCATTTTGAAGCTTGGAACCCAAAGATATGCAGAAAATAGTAGTTTTGAGTGAAATGTCAATTTTCCTACATAATTTTCCTATTTTCCAAAATCCATCTGTCGTCAGTTTTGAGAAATAATGGCTTTTCAGAATAAAAAAACACACACACACACACAAAACAATAAATATGCTAACATACATTCACTAGTCACATAAGTTAATCCAACAATATTTGGTAGACCAATATTGTCCGGAGGAAGCACAAAAATGACAATTCCTAAGGAAGATAAAAAAGTATTACTTACTTACTGGCTTTTAAGGAACCCGGAGGTTCATTGCCGTCCTCACATAAGCCCGCCATTGGTCCCTATCATAACTTACTGATAAAATAAGAAGCCTACAAGATTTTATAGTCTCCCGATAACCTCAGCAAGATCTCTTAGCAGGAAAAAGTGATTCTGCCTGTATATTTCAAGATAGTTCACGAAACATGCAGCAGCTATACAAAGACTATGGGTGCTATGCATAGACATTTAGCTATATATATATATATATATATGTATATATATAATATCTTATATTAATAAAAAATCGAATTCCCAGCAAATAACAGGAAAATCCATTACTAAATATAGATATGGAACCAATAAAGAAAAAAATTCAATATTAACCAAACAAAATAAACCAGAAGAACATAAACCATGAGCAATTATTAAAATATATGACCCACAAAACCCCCAATAATTTAAAGTTATCAATCCACCAATAACAATTCCTATATGAGCTACAGAAGAATAAGCAATTAAAGACTTTAAATCGCTACGAGCGTGCTAAACTAGCCCCGGCTATCGACTGATTACTTGTACAGGATTCATATTATATCATATCGCTAACACTGGTTTATGAATATGAAAAACGTTAGTTCGCTGATCATCCACCGGAAGCCCGCGCTAAGAATGTCTATGAATATGGCCCACTATGTCTATCATTGGAAAGCATTGCAAACCTGATATTTCTTTACTCTCACCTAAAATCCGCAATGACCTGAAATAGCTACTGCTTTACTCTCACATGAAAAACACACTAATCGTCCTGACATTGTTACTTGCGTTTTCGCATTGAAACTTAAGAACTTACGTGGATAGGCTCAAGAAAAAGTATTTGGCATAAAAAACACTATTCAGAGGGAGTATGTTTCATTACTAGGGAAGCAAATAACTTTCAAAATGTCTGGTAGTCGGTCAAAAATATGTATAAATGCAGACAAGAAGTGCATTGAAATGTTGTAGATTCAATTCAACAGCAGGAAGGTTGCTATGGAAACAGTTGCGTAATCCGCTAACGTCAGAGATGAACGCTGACGTCAGTCTTCTCCACTCGTGGCTCACGTCCTCACTCCAGTAAAGAAGTTGAATAGCTGGAAGTTACCATATTCACACTAGATGTCCGCAGCGTACAGTGACGGCCAGGAGCGTCTAACTTGCTTAATCAGTGCAGCCAACTGTTGTCATATACAACTGTCTCATTTATCTTCGTTGAGTTTCCTTTCCCTTCTTTATGCTCACTATATTAACAAAAAAATGATGTGAGGAAGATGGAAATCTCTTTACTACACGTGTATACTCTTCAGTTTTAATAATGCCATTTTATGTACCCTTCTTACCGAGTTTGTGGTTTTCTGGTATTTGGTAAGGCATCATCAATGTTTGCTACAATGATTCCGTTTGAAGTATTCAGCGGACTGTACTTATTCAACATTTAATGGAAATAAGACATATTGTAGCATAAATATTCGCCAATATAAAACATATTGAACGGTGATTGCTGTACGGGCTCATTCTTTTATTACGAAATTTTAATGCTGATGAAAAATTCCCTGGTACCACTACCATTTTAATCAGGGACAGACTTCTTTTGCGAGCCGTAGACCTGCTATTTATAAACCTCCTATCACAACTAACTTTTCGAAAAAGAAGCCATTCTAAGAATATCGCATGGAAATAAAAATGAAGAAGTCACATGATCGTATGAAAATCAACACTAAAAATAAAGTCACATGATCATATGGAAATAAAAGATGAAGAAAAAAGTCATTAGATCGTCTAAAAATCAACATTGAAGAAGTCGGATGATCGTATGAAAATCAACATGAAGAAGTAAGTGACTTGGTCGTATAAAATCAACCATGAGGAAGGAAGTCAATAGTATGAAAATAAAAAAATGAGCAAGGTAGCTACATGATCGTATGAAAATCAACAATGAAGAATGAAGTCACATTATAGTATGAAAATTAAAAAGTGAGTAAGTTATATGGCCGTATAAAAATAAGAATTGAAAGTCACATGATCATAAATAAAAATTAATAATGAGGAATTCACATAATATGAAATTAAAAAAAAATGAGGAAGGAAGTCATATGACCATATAAAAATCAACGAGGAAGGAAGTTATGTGATTGTATGCTAAAAGAAAATGTGAAGTCACAGGATCATATGAAAATCAACAATGAATTCACATCATCGTATGAAAATAAAAAAAAAGTGAGGAAGGAATTCACATGGTCATCTGAAAATCAACAATGATGAAGACACTTGATCATATAAAAGCCATTAATGAGGATTTCACATCATCATGTGAAAATAATGAGGAACTCACATGATCGTATGAAAGTCAACAATGAAGATTGTATGAAAATAAAAATGAGGATGGCTGTCTGAATATAAAAATTGAGGAAAGCATTTGAAATGTGGGTATGGAGAAGAATAGAGCGTGTGAAATAGACAGACAGAATTAAAACTGAAGCTGTATTGGAAAGAATGGGTGAAGAAAGAATGATGCTGAAACTGATCAGGAAGAGGAAAAAGAATTGGTTGGGTCACTGGCTGAGAAGACACTGTCTACTGAAGGATGCACTGCAAGGAATGGTGAACAGCAGAAGAGTTCAGGGCAGAAGAAGATATCAGATGATAGACGACATTAAGATACGTGGATCATATGCGGAGATAAGAGAAAGGCAAAAAATAGGAAAGATGGAGAATGCTGGGTTTTCAGTGAAAGACCTGCCCTTGAATGAATGAATGAATGAATGATTATCTTCTATAATACGAGTGCTGGTAGTTTTCCGCTAATTTAATTGAGCTTAACGAATGTTTGCTGTCATGACAGCAAAGATGAGTTTAAAAGCGAAATTAAATGACCTCAGGATAACTATTATCACGAATTGTATTCGGCAAGATAATCCAAATTCGAACAACTGTAATTCTGAACAACTAAAGATTCGAGGTTATAATAATAAGATCCAGAAAAACAGTCGAATCGAAGCAGAGATGATAAGAATAAAAGGCTCCTTGAAATAAAAACAACTGAACATTTGAGGTTATAACAACACTTTTTAAACTCTTTTATCATTGCTTATGTATAATTTTCAACATGTTTAATTTTATTGTAAACGTTTTTACTTATAGTAATTAATTGTGCAATTATTGTAATTAGTTATTGTTGCATGTTGAAACTCACGTAATTGCTTGATTGCTGATACATCAAAGCAGAGACGATGCAAATAAGAACGTAAGAGAAAAAATATCATTTATTAATTTTGAGCACCATGCTTTTAACTATATCAGTGTAATTCGATTCTCATTGGTCACTTTAGCGTCAATGAGCTCGTTCATTGGCTGAGAAACGTTCGCGAGGGATTATCTAAATAATCAATGAGTAATTCATATAATTGTATGAACATGAACTATGAAAAAGTCACATAATTGCATGAAAATCAACGATGAGGAGGTCGGATGTTCGTACGAAAATCAACAATTAATAGATCACATGATCGAAAATCAACAGTGGGGAAATTATATGATCGTACGAAAGTAAAAAAAAAAGAGAAGTGTAATCACATTGTCGCCTAAAAGTCTACATGATCGCATGATCGTTTTAAAATAAAAATTAAGAATATTAGCCACATGATTGTATGAAAATCAACACTGAGGAAGTCACACGATCCGCTGAAAATCTTTTGTTGAAAAATCAGTTTGTAGCAGTTTTTTTCAGAGTATGTAAGTGCCACGAAATTTGTGGCATTTTTATTAACCTTGGGGATAATTGTAGAACTTTTACAGCAGGAAAGACCGCTATATTGTCACAGCATGCAGCGATATCCTGTCTGCATGAAACAGGAAACTGAAGAGGAAAAGGTAAATGTTATGTGTTAATTTGAGACTTTTCATTCAGAAACGGAGTTCATTAAGTACGACACGGAACCGCAGCTCCAGTTTCCTTCCGCAGATTTCCATTCTGAAGTAATAATGTTCTATCGCTATCGTTCTGGTCTGGACTCCTGAATCTCAAATTGAGTGGCAGAGATGGTAAGCAGTAGACAATTGACATCGAACGAGTTATTGTGTTATTATTATTATGTGAGAATTATATCAACAGATTACGTATACTTTGTTTAATGTGATTCGGATACAATTTTTTCAGCAATTAAATATGGCATCTTGTGATATTATTGCTTGTAATTTATTGGTCCTATCAAGAATTAGAGCTGTATAAATATAGAATTAATAAAATTTCCTGATAAATTCAGTGATCTTCATTCTGAAAAAAAAATAAATCCGATTATGGCCTATATGAGATTAGCAATTAAATCTAAAATGATTTTGTGTAATTCGATGATCTTTGTATTAAGAAGTTAAAGTGCGGTTATGTGACACTCTTTCGTGTAATTCACTAAACTTTATACTAGAAATTTAATATACATTTATGTTATATGAACCTTCGGGTTCCTTAAAAGCCATTTGTAAGTAAGTAAGTAAGTAAGTAAGTAAGTAAGTAAGTAAGTAAGTAAGTAAGTAAGTAAGTAAGTAAATAAGTAAGTAAGTAAGTAAGTAAGTAAGTAAGTAAGTAAGTAAGTAAGTAAGTAAGTAAGTTATATTATGTTTATGTAATTAAGTGATCTTCGAATCAGAAATTAAATGCGCTGTTATCAAATGTACAATTATGTGATGTTTGCTTAATTCAGTGACCATCAAATCAGCAAATAAATATACAAGTATGTGATATTATAACGTGTGATTCAGTGATTTTCGTATCAGCAATTAAATCTACACGTATGTGATATGTCGTTGATCCAATGATTGTCATATCAGCAACTAAATCTACAATGATGTGATATTATGTCGTGTGATTCAGGATGTTCGTATCAGCAATTAAATCTACAATGATGTAATATTATGTCGTGTAATTTAGTGATATTTGTATCAGCAATTAATGTAATATATCGTGTGATGCAGTGATGTTTGTATCAGCAAATAAATCAACACTGATGTAATATTATGTCGTGTGATTCAGTGATTTTCGTATCAGCAATTAAATCTACAATAATGTAATATTATGTCGTGTGATTCAGTGATGTTCGTATCAGCAATTAAATCTACAATAATGTAATATTATATCGTGTGATTCAATTATGTTCGTATCAGCAATTAAATCTACAATGATGTGTTATTAAGTTGTGTGATTCAGTGATTTTTTTATCAGCAATTAAATATACAATGATGTGTTATTATGTTGTGTGATTCAGTGATTTTCGTATCAGCAATTAAATCTACAATAATGTAATATTATATCGTGTGATTCAGTGATGTTCGTATCAGCAATCAAATCTACAATAATGTAATATTATGTCGTGTGATTCAGTGATGTTCGTATCAGCAATTAAATCTACAATAATGTAATTTTATGTCGTGTGATTCAGTGATGTTTGTATCAGCAATTAAATCTACAATAATGTAATATTATATCGTGTGATTCAGTGATGTTCGTATCAGCAATTAAATCAACACTGATATAATATTATGTCGTGTGATTCAGTGATTTTCGCATCAGCAATTAAATCTACAATGATGTAATATTATGTCGTGTGATTCAGTGATGTTCCTATCAGCAATTAAATCTACAATAATGTAATATTATGTATTGTTATGTATTAGGGAAATAGAAGGCGAAAAAGGAGAATATAAGGAGAACAAGGGGAATCAAGGTGAACAAGAGGAATACAAGGAGAACAAGGGGATACAAGAAGAATAGGAAGATACAAGGATGAAGGGAAAAGAAGAATACAAGAAAATGTGAAATACAAGTAGAACATGGAAAATACAATGCGAACAAGGGGAATACAAAGTGAACAGGGGGAATACAAGGAGAACAAGGGATATCAAGGGAAACATGGGGATACAAGGCGAGCAAGGAGAATACAAGGAGAACAAGGGGATACAAGGAGAATAGGGGAATAGAAGAACAGGAGGATGCAAGAAGAAGAAGAGTGCAATGATAACAAGGGGAATACAAGAGGAATAAGGTAAATCAAGGTGAACAAGGGTAAGAGAAGGCGAAGAGAGGGGTGCAAGGAGAATAGGGGGATACATGAAGAACAGGCGAAATACATGGTGAATAAGAGAAGAACAAGGGGAATATAAGGATAACAAGGGGAGGACAATGAAAACAAGGAGTATAGAAGGAAAACGAAGGGAATACAAGAGTAACGAGGGGAAGATAAGGAGAACGAGGGATGATGGGGTTGCATTTCTACGTGACGGTCAAATGACGTTACTTTCCCCCCATACCTAGCGAGGAGAAAAACGTACAGTTTTCCTACTTCAAGAAATGAAACAATTGTACTGAGAGAATTATTGTATTCTGTACAATCTCCGTCCGATATCAACAGAGATCGTACATCTTACACTGAAACCATGAAATAAAGAGATACTGCGTATGATTAAATAAAAATAACTATAAATGACCTTGGAGAGTCGAAATCTTTAAGTCATGGTGATAAATATTATTACTTAAAAGGAAATGCGGTTGTGGGGGAAAGGAAGTCAAGATGATACTACAAATTAGATGGGTGCCAGTTGTCTTCGGCTATTTGCGTCTTTATAGAATGTCTTATTTCCGTCGTTATACTATAAGAAGCGCTGAGACATGTGTTCTCTACTTAGTAGGCTCTTACAACGGCTAGATTCAGAATATAAATGCTCATCGCTATAGAACAACAATCAAATCATTTAATCTCTATAATATTAAGTTTGTAATACAAAACTAAACTGATGAAGAAGTGCGATAAACGACGAATGATTTTGTAAACAAGAAAGAAATATTGGGTGTATGGGAATATTGTGAGTATTTAATATATTTTTCTTCCTCTTCTTGAAGAATTAACGTAATCTAAACTGCCAAGAATATAGAAATGGCATAGGCTAATTGGTAGCAGAAATTTTTATGTTGGATTGCATACGGAAAATACAGAAATATTTGGAGTGAAATTTTATAAAATTTTTAGTACAGAAATTTCAGTAAGGACAATATGATGCACATGTGGTGGTAACCCTGTAGACAGAGAAATTTTACGTTGTGTGCTGCAGACTACGGTAACAATACAATAATTGTTTGGCTTGTTTTATTCTTTGTAGTTAACAGCAACCAATTTCAGTTATACCACAGTCTAATATATGTGGAGCTTGTTTCCAAAAGGTACCAAATCCAACAGATCTAATTTTACAGGAAATGAAAAAAACTGCTCATGGCCTTAAAAAATATTATATACTGTTATGACTTCGTGTCACTATTCTTTACATGTCATCAATCATATTTAGGCATATATTTAAGATATTTCACACATTTATAAGAAGTTATTGATGGTTTTAGTTTGGATTTGGTACATTTGGCAACAAAATTGGATGTGGTACATATTGGCATGAAATAATTCAGTATTATGAATGGGGATGTACAGTACAGGAATTATTTACTATCACTGTAAAAGTGAATACATAATTCAACATTTTTCATTTCACAAATTTAGGCTATGTTTCCTGTTATAATCATCATAATTAACATCAGTGTTATCCTCATCCTCTGTTCTAACAACAGACTCAAAATTTATAAAATTACTATAGGCCTAAAGCGGGAGTTTGTTAATGTCACAATAGCCCATGGATGCTAGCAAAACTTTCAAATCTTTTTTCTCAGCATCCTGAACATGACTTTGATATTGGCATGGAATAACTCAGTATTATGAATGGGGATGTACAGGAATTATTCTCAAACACTATAAAATTAAATACATATTATTAAATATTCTTAATTAAATTTCACAAAATAGAGGCTGTGTTTGTTCTAATCATAATTAACAACAATGTTATCCTCATCCTCTGTTCTAACAACAGACTCAGAATTTATAATATTACTGTAAAATGGGAGTTCGTTAATGTCACAGCCGCCCAAACAACTAATACGTCACCACAATAGCCAATGAAATTGCTGCACAACTCGTGACATATCAGTGACGCAAAGTTGAGAACCAATAGGAACACAGAGATTTGGTATGTTTTGGCATAAAACTCAGCATGGATGTGGTATTTTCTGCTGTAAAACACTGTTTTCAGTGACTTCTGGAGATATGATTTGGTACTTTTCGAGAGAAATGATTAGTGTTTCCGTTCTAGAGGTAGCTAAGAATGTGCTGCCATCTGTAACTCATTTTTCGAAAATTGTGGATTTGGTACCTTTTGGAAACAAACTCCACATATACAGTCATTAAGCTGCAATAAAAAGTACACAATTATATTCATAAAGTTTTTAAACATATACTGTAGTACTGGTAGTAAACCGAAACATATATTTTGAACTAGAAAATTTATTCGCCATTAAAATTGTATAATTTTTTACTTTGTCACAATTTTAATTATCTTACACCCAATATAAAATAATGTAGGTAACTAAATTTACCGATTTTTATAGGTACCGGTATCTATACTTAATTGTATGTGACATAAGAGCTGAGTTTCCTGTTAAAACTTATTCTCTTGTTAACATAAAATACACTAAACCTGTTCAAAACCTGTTCAAAACGAAACCTGTTCAAAACAAAGATAGGTCTATTAGAGCAATAGGTTCAAAACAATACAGACTTGGCATCACAAACACATATAATAATATGATAAGAGAAACGATAATAATAGGATACGTATGATTCAATCTACAACCTAATGATCTAAATACATTTGCACCTCAACGTGGTAACGCTGTAGTAAAGAATTATTATATAATAATATAAGCGATATAAATAGGGCAATCTTTGATATCTCTATAACCTTACTTTGTAATAATATTATTAGTATTCAATAGTAGTCACCTACGACTTTCATTTTTCTTATTCTTTATCGATCATGGCCTACTGTACCAGGTTATGATTTTATACATGTTTCACGATGACTTACTCTACAATACAGAATTTAAAGAATAATTTCAGCCAATAAAAAATTGCCTTACACGTGCAAAATCATTACCAACTGCTACTGAGTGGTTAAAACAGTGTTAACGACTGTTATAGTTAATTGTTGGTTATTTTAAACAAAATACTGTTGAAGAAATGGAAAATACATTAACAAAACGTTAAAAATAAACATGGTGTTAATTTAACACTAGTTAAGCCAAATTAAACATTTCTTGGCGACACTGGCCATATGTGTTTTAATATTATATGAAAGGACTTAAGTTTCAGGTCAGTAGCGGCTGGTGGTCAAATTAATGATTGTGCTACGATCTCTATATCGGCCTACTGTATACACTTATATGTATTTATCTTAATCTGAGACTCGCCTAGTGACGAAATATGAAGTCCATACGACGTTCCTTCCTACTGCAGAACTTGTCAATTACCCTGGAGTTAAACCCCTCCATCTTGGACATCATACTCTTTTCTATTGACAGTATTGCAAGAGCAGTGAGGCGATGCTGGGACATAGTGTTCCTTAAAAACGTTTTTATGCGTTTAAAGAAAGAAAAACATCTTTCTGGCTCAGCAGTGGTCATTGGTGTTGTAACCAAAATATTTAACAACTTCGTTACTTCACTACTGTGAATTGTTGGAGGCTATGTTATGTATTGTAACAATTGAACAGCTCCATCTATATTTCGGAAGTCGGGTCTTCCATAAGGAACTCCAAGTTGTGTCTTTAACACTCTTTTGTTTAGTACAGTATAGCTGTTGACAGCAACTTCAAGTTCGCGTTCAGGAAAATTATGCGAAAAATTGTCAAAAAATTTGCTGTTTAACAATTTTGTTGCGTCTAGGTAGCTGAAAGACTGAAATGATAAGTAGTTTCCTGAATTATAATGTCACGTAATTCCTTGGCTTCAATTTTCTGGACTGACATTCAGGAGGAACCTCAAAAACCAGGTAGATGGCAGCAGTGGTTGGACACTTGAATTACCAAACACATTGTACATAGTTCCGAGTTCTTCCACAAACAAGCACTCTTTCGTTACGCTTTACTTTTGCATTCTTCAAGCTGTGTTGTGCTGAAGCTGACTACAGCACTTCCCCGCGTAAAAATAGCCAATCAGAGCAGTTATTTCAGCTTCGCACATGCGCATTAACTGTCTACATTCTCATGTAAGTTTTGAGTAGCACAACGAACCCCCTGAGGCACCAAA
The DNA here is from genome assembly GCA_025594305.2 of Periplaneta americana. Classification (NCBI taxonomy): domain Eukaryota; kingdom Metazoa; phylum Arthropoda; class Insecta; order Blattodea; family Blattidae; genus Periplaneta; species Periplaneta americana. The sequence continues at coordinate 22,273,150 of JAJSOF020000003.1, read as the reverse complement.
GAGCGAAGAGCGAAGACTAAACACTCTATAACGCGTCGTGAACATAACCACGGGAAATGTCAATGGCAGATCAGATACTATGGTATTGCAAATACATTATTTGAGCAAAAATTATCATTGTGCTGTAGCACTGTAGCACTTAAGGACGGGCCGCCCCTGTTTCAGGTTCGTATTTAAATTACTGTGTTATGTTTTCCGTTTGGTTGCAGTTGTGGACTTGACGACTCCTTAACAATGGCGAAAATGTAACCTGAACACAGGAGAATGTGGGCAAGAGTGATTTTTGTGTTCATAATTATTGTGTTGCAATGCCAAGGCAAACGAAGGCAACTTCCTTGTCCAGGAACAGATGTAAGTATTGAAACGATATAAGTCTAATCACAAGTCTATTACTTAGAAAATAAAGTAACTCAGGACTTTATATATAGTGATGCAATAACGCTGAAACCGCTTACACAGTAAGATTATTTGCTTGAGGTCTAGCTAGTAACAGGTTCCGCTAGGCAGGCAAGCATAGCCATATGCCTAAGAATGTGTGCTGATTAATGCAGTGATTGCGTGTAAGAAAGCTAAAAATATGTAAAACTGCAGAAGCATTTTTCTGTATAGTAAATTGCGGACTTTAAACAATATTATGTATTTTTAAACTGAATGTCAGACTTGTAAACTTCCACCACGTAGCGAAAAAAACTTCGAATTTACAGCTTTCTTCATCTGTCATATTATACTATTTCTCTTATCTTTACCCATTGTTGAAGACTAGCTCATCACATGTACTTATTGTGTTGTGTATTGTTTCAGAACTACGCAAAGGATGTTTGTTTAGGTAAGTAAAATTCAGTTTTTTAATTAATAAGTAAATGGACCTATAATGGACACTTAAATAATCACTTACCAGTATTTGTACAGGGACATCATTTTATTTTTACTAACATTTTTAATATTAACTTGCCTATACTTCTGGATCAACGCAGTTTGCTACCCCCTTCCGCGACTGGAGTTCGATGATACTGGCGTACTATACAAACAAATCACTTTACTAGGTATAGGAGGGAAGAAAAGTAGTTCATCCATTTACGTAAACTAGGAAATATTGCGCTTTTGAGTTTGATCATTTTCATTAGATTCTTGTTTAATCAAAATGCAGTACTGTATTAACAATGAGTGTTTTTACTTACGAAGTGAGCTGTCCATGTGGACGTATTCATTATGCAGTGTATATTAAACTGTCTACAGCACATTAGCGTACAATATAGAGAATGAAGTCAAATTTAAAAATAATCATAATATGGATATTTAAACACATTTTTTAAAATGTTGGACGTTTATTTCGATACAGTCTTCAGTTCTTTTGTGCATATTATCGCACTATAGACTATTGTACCTAATTTCAAGTACCAGTTTCGTCCTTCGTACTAGTAACTCATGTTGAAATAATTCTGTACCTACTTTATAAAAGAGTACCTTACGTACTGTAAATTCAATCTTCACTTCTGCCCGACCCTCACAGATAAAATTACTCAGACATACTATATGCTGTCCGTCCAAGGGGTTTTGTCGTATTGTCGTTAATTACATAACGAGGCCCTTTCATTTAAATTATTTTAAATAGTTGTGTAATATTACGTAGACGTCCAATTCCTAACAGAAAGTAATGTTTTCAGAAAAGAGCTAAGACAGCCCAGTCACTAGCAGGCGAATAAAAGCTGGTGGGGGAAACCGGGATGCGACGTAGGCAAATGGACGACAGTACTTGTCCGAAAATGATTCAATATTGAAAGCTCTTTCGTCACTGGAAAACGCGAACATATTTTTGGAACGTACTGTTTAATGTGACCGTAAGGCTACTATAACTGTATATGCGGCCTTGGATCTGTGTGGAGGACGGTTGAACTTCATTGGTAGAAGGGGTGGGAGTGAAGTACATTCAAAAACTCTGGTACAATAGAAATTGAAGTAAAAATAAAATGATGTCCCTGTACTACTGCTGTCTAAAATTCAGAAAACACGTAGACATATCTTTCTACCTAAATAAGATAGGCTTTTGTCTTTATATACGGACTTGGATACCTAAGATTTTCAAAACGGTTTTACTTGAAGTTTCCACGATAGGCCTATTCGGAAAGTATTCAGAACCTTCGAAACTAATGCTATGAAATTGTGTTTTCATATTAATCTGTTTTTAAATTTGATTGTTAAGAGATGTCTAATAATCTCAAGCAATTAATGTAGCCTATCTGTTTTAAATATGTGGTACAATAAAGCTACGCTCCAATTAAGGTAGCTATATAAAATTAATTCGCAATATAGTAGAACAAACAATATACAATAAACGTAAAAAAATGTAATGAAATAATACTATAATATACTTGTTCTTTAGAACTGATTCCTAAAGTGCAGGTCATATCTTATGAATCATCCTGTATTACTTTCTATTGACACAGGATACGCTATTAAACAGAACTGATTTATTTCACTATAGTTACTTTAATTTTTATGGTTGTTCTGTGTTTGGTAAAATTTTTAAATATATACAGGTGAAACTTCTAAGATTGATTGTTATGTGTCAAGTCATACCTTAACAACAGCTTAATGATTACCTAAATAAAAAAACTATATACTTTTTTTTCCAGAGAGAAGAGACTGCTTACGTGAAATGCCGGACTTCAAATGGAAGATTAAACCAGAAAGTGGCTTTGTCACCGCGGTATTCAAAAGCTTTTGTACAGGAAGGTACACATTCTCACTGGAAACACTTGACAACCCAGAAGAAAGGCAATGTAATGGAAGTGAATTTGACATTGCAACTCTCTCAAAGCCTCCTGGTAATGATTCGGAATGGTTTTCGCATTCTACGAGAGAGGTGCTGATTATAGACGAGAACGAAAGGTCTATATACATGAAGGGAAACTACGCGTCCTGTAAGGAGGTAATAGGCTACATATTATCGCTATTTACTAACAGCAATTTATTATACAGGATGTTCTTATTTTTAATCCTTAGAAATTTAAATGTTTTGTTTCATCTTCGGAATATGTACGATAAGAACTTTCTTGTGTTAAATTTTAACGTACCTTGTTAACATGTTTCGATCTATTTTCGGTCATCTTCGGAACTGGTCGTTGTTGATCTTGGGGCCTCTTGTTTCCTGTGTGGATGCGTTCGAAGTGTAGAGTCAAAGAGTGTGTGTGTTTTGAAATTGAGTTGTGTGTTGAGAATATCGTTGGGGTGTGTTTTCGTGTGTCTGTATATTTCATAATTTGTGTGTTGAGTTTCTGGCTTTTTGGTTGGATGTGCAGTATTTCCATGTCTGTGTTGATGTCTCTGTAGGTGTGGTTGGCATTTTTGTGATGTGTTCTGCATATGTGGAGGTGTTTTGTAATTTTGTTATGGCTGTGATGTGTTCTTTTTAACGTGTTTGAAATGATCTGCCTGTCTGTCCTATGTAGAAGTTGTTGCAGGTGTTACATTTGAGTTTGTATACGCCAGTGTGGTTGTATTTGTTTGTTTGTGTTGTTTGTGTGTTGAGATGTTTTTGTAGAGTGTTGTTTGTTCTGTATGCGATGTTTTAGTTTAATTTATTGAATGAGGTTGCAATTTTATGTGTGTTTTTGTTTTCGTATGTTAGTGTGATGTATTTTTTGTGTTCTTGTGTTTGTGTTGTATTCTTCTGTTTTTTTGTGGTTTTGTTTTGTCTTACGTATTATGTTGTCTATTATGTTAGAGTTGTATGGTTTTATTTCACTCATCAAAAGTCTGTTTAATTTACCTATTCTAAGTCCACGGTTAGGAACTTAATTAAGCTATTGTTTTATTCTTACAGGAAGCGGAGCGAGAAAGAACACTATTATAATGATCTGCTTTAAAAATTGTTTTATTAAGAACTACCAGTAAAATATTAAGTTCGTGAAAAAAATTGTTAAGATGCGTGCTTTCATACACACACAGAATGAACAGTAAGTATGGAATATTGCTAATAACTTCTGAAATTTTAATTTTACAAAAAAAAAAGTTTTATACAAAAACTGTTGGAGATAAACCATAGCATATGATACCAATGTTCGAAAAAAGTTAGTTATTCAGGCATACAAAGTTTGATAGTAAACTTATTTTTTTAATGGCACCCTATATTAAAATTTACATAGGGTAGAGTCGGGTAGTATCGGACATCGGGTAATATCGGACAGTGAGTTTCTTTCATCTACCACACGATGATAGTACCTGATTGACATGGTTACGTTTCTGTGATGTCGCATAGAGAAACGTAACCATGTCATTCAGGTACTACCATATGGTGGTAGATGAAAGAAACGCACTGTCCGATATTACCCGATGTCCGATACTACCCGACTCTCCCCTATTCCGAATCTCCATTAAATTTTACTTATATATGTATAGAAATTTTACCCATTCACCTGTTTAATGTATTTTAACTATTTATTAAATTTGTTTCGTGGGCTTGAAACTTGAGACAAATATCTAAAATCATGTTGAGTAGACCATAAAACTAAACAAAACACGACCATCAACTAAACTTGACAACAGATACTCAAAATGAGGATCTTCACGTCAAACAATGTTCCAGTCTATCACGGAAACAGTCCATTGTCTTTCTTACAGTAACATGACTGACCTGTTCCATCTCATATCTGCAATACACTATTTTCGTAATAGACTTGGACATTGTTTGGGTGTAAACGGTTCTCATTTTGAGCATATGTGGCAAAGTTTGGTTAGTGATGGTGTTTTGTTTAGTTTCATGGCCTACTGAACATGATTTTACATACTTATTTGTCTCAAGTTTGAAGCCCACGAAGCAAGTTTAATAAACAGTTGAAATACATAAAACGGGTGAATGCGTAAGATGGCTACGCATTCGTACGCAACATTTAATGGAGATTCGGAATATGTAAATTTTAATATAGAGTGTCATTAAAAATTAAGCTTACTGTCAAGCCCTGTATGCTTGAATAACTAACTTTTTTTTTTCGAACATTGGTATCTTATTCTATGGTTTATCTCCAACAGCTTTTGTATAAAACGTTTTTTAATAAAATTAAAATTTAAGAAGTTATTAGCAATATTCCATACTTATTGTTCACCCTGTATATACATATTAGGCGGCGAATTTATAATTCACTTTTACGTTCGGAAATAATGATGACTTGTTAAAAAAATGTAATCCTGTAAAAGATAGTGCAGGACTTGAAGGCACCTCCTAAAGTAATAGTGTCTTCGAAGGTATTTTTTGTACAAATAACTTATCTGATGTCACTAAGACAATAAAAACATATCATTCATATCGAAAATTGGGAATATGACCAACTCCAATGACACATTTTTTTCGTTTTTAATAATGGAGGAGAGAAGGAATTGGCTATCCTACCCCATTAATTCTTAGCTTATTCGATACTTACTGGATTAATTAAAATGCAAAGGAAATTTTGAAAATAGTTTGGTTGTATGAAAAAATTGAAATTTGCAATAAAATGAAGGTAACATTGAATGTAAAAGTGATGTAATGAATTTTTAATCAAGCATAGATTGTTAACATTTACATTTCTCTTTCAGAAGGTGTATATACATTTCAATATGGTCTATTCTAGTTGCTACAGATTAAAAGTGTGGAAAGACAACAACTCTAATAGTACTCTTGTTTCAAAACCAAGATATATATCCACAAATTTAACGAAAAATGAAATTCTTGACAAATATCAAGACCCCATTTTGAATTCTTATTATGATGCAGCTGAGTAAGTAATCAAATAAACATTGCTAAAATAATAATATTATTACTTCCTATTATAATTTAATACAGCGTGACAAAAAATTCGTTTGACAAATGAAAGAAGAACTATGTTTTGAAATGTCAGACGTGATAAACGAGTTCATGTAAAACAAAACTAGTAACAACTATATATACTTTCTGGGAAAATCAACACTACAACATTGTTATATTAAGTTATTCGTTACATTTTTCTCAGATAAACATAATTTAATTTAATGCTGCTACTGCGATAAAAAGTCTGCATAGAGTACATATACTACTAAAAGCATTCAAATTGCGCTACATCAAGACAATCTCAAATCGATTATGACATTTTTCTGGAATTCTTAAGTGTTACTTGTGAAAATTGCTGGTGAGTTAATTATTTGTAGTCGTCTATAGCTACAAAACGTTTTTATCCATATATCTTCATAGAAAAATGTTAAGAAGTCTGGAGACCGTGGAGGCCATAACCGAAGTCCTCGTCGTCCATTCCATTGTATATAAAACATATTATAGAGTTTCTGATGAACTATCGTAGCATAATATGTAACCATCTTGGCCGTTTATTTAGTGACAAACTACAGTGACATCAAAAACGTGTTCCTTACATTTTTATTGTACCTTGTTTTTTTACCTAACCATGCAGACTTTGCTTAATGGTAAGTTTTAGTTACCATGGTAATATTTTACACTGGATAGGTACTATCAGGACGTAGTTAAAAATGCAAGGAAAAAGTTTTTGATGTCACTTTATAATGAAATTCCATTATAGTGCAAATCAGCGATTTTCGAAATGCATACTTGTTTACGTTTTAATTAAATGATACCACAATCATGATACCTAGTAGATCATACCGAAATTACCACGGTGAAACTTGTCTTGGAAATTTCCCTATCTCATGATGGTCTCCACAGAATTGTACTAGCTGTACTACCTCGTGTTAGGGAGTCGATATGACCACTTCTTTATAATTTACGACAGTGTATACAAGTATTTAGGTTACACTGGAAACATTAAGTTTTCAGACATAAACTAATTCAGGTTTATATTATTATTATTATTATTATTATTATTATTATTATTATTATTATTTAATATGATATGATATGCGTAAATCACTTCGTGATTTAAGACGGCGCTTATTCCGTCGGATCCCGGCCAACTAGTCACTCATAACGAGTGCACCTCAGTACATGTGTGGACTTCGGTCCTATGTTCATAGACGTCTATGACGTAGTGCAGAGGGCGGCCACTAGAGGGAACCCAAGAGTTGGAACTTAATCAGAGACAATTCTGTCCGACGCCGGGGTGGTATCCGGTGTGGCTTAGTGAATAAAGCATCAGCACGTAGAGCTGAAAACCCGGGTTCATATCCCGGCGTTAGAGAGAGTTTTTCTCCGTTCCATTACTCTTTCATCGTAATTCAGGTTTGTTTCAGAATAATGCAATGAAGTTACGTTAGTTACATTTCATGGGAAATATTTTTATTCATAGTTTTTGCTATATAAAACAGCCTAATTCATTACAGTACATCTATATTGTTGTTTGAAAACCGAGTCTTTTTTTCCATTTGTCAAGCGACTTCTGCGTCACGCTGTATAATAAAAGTAAATATAAATGTTCCTATTAATTTATTACTTTTCAGGGATTATTTCGAACACCGCGTGATTGGCCTTGAATTGACGCATGCACATGAAATTCACCTTAATGTCTTGATATGTGATGTCAACCAAGACTGTGACGACTGTGACATTCTTCATACGTGGGATATGACGTTAAATGTAAGTTGCTATGACAATGTGTGCTCAAATCTGTTCAGAGCAGGCAGTATAAGCAGCCACCGAACGCGTTCAAGCAGACGGCGAATTTAGCAAAGCAAGTTAGTTCAGGAAGTCCTTTCAACTGTCCAATAATACTGTATTTACTTATTTATTTGTCTATCTATCTATCTGTCTATCTATCTATCTATCTATCTATCTATCTATCTATCTATCTATCTATCTATCTATCTATCTATCTATCTATCTATCTATCTATCTATCTATCTATCTATCTATCTATCTATCTATCTATCTATCTATCTATCTATCTATCTATCTATCTATCTATCTATCTGTCTGTCTGTCTGTCTGTCTGTCTGTCTGTCTGTCTGTCTGTCTGTCTGTCTTTCTGTCTGTCTGTCTGTCTGTCTGTCTGTCTGTCTGCCTGTCTGCCTGTCTGCCTGTCTGCCTGTCTGCCTGTCTGCCTGTCTATCTGTCTATCTGTCTATCTATCTATCTATCTATCTATCTATCTATCTATCTATCTATCTATCTATCTATCTATCTATCTATCTATCTATCTATCTATCTATCTATCTATCTATCTATCTATCTATCTATCTATCTATCTATCTATCTATCTAGCTACCTCCCTATCTATCTATCTATCCGTCTGTCCGTCTGTCCGTCTGTCCGTCTGTCCGTCTGTCCGTCTGTCCGTCTGTCCGTCTGTCCGTCCGTCCGTCCGCCCGTCCGCCCGTCCGCCCGTCCGTCCGTCCGTCCGCCCGCCCGCCCGCCCGACCGCCCGCCCGCCCGCCCGCCTGCCTGCCTGCCTGTCTTTCTGTCTGTCTGTCTATAAGTAAAATTATAAATTACATTATAAGTTGTATTGAAACATCATCTGCTCTTGGGATTTCAAATATGTCAAACTCCTTTCTGAAATCGATAAAAAGTTTAAGTGTTTAAATCCTACGTCTTGTTTCACAGGGAGATGAAGATTTTGTGTGTAAGTCCGGAGAGATTATTGGACCAACCTGTTTTGCGGTAAGTAACAATAGTGAGGTATTGCACACATCATCATGGGTTTCTAGTTTGTTGATTCAATTTTAAATTCATATTACTATAGTGACAAATTGATGTAAGTTGATTCAAAAGCATAAATTTGTTTTCGCAAAAAAAAGTATGAAGTCTGAACAAAAGTTCTACAATAGCTCTACGCCTTAATGCCGCGACCACTTCTTCAACATACTTGTATCTCTGGTTGCCGCAACAGCAAGGCGCTTCTTCTTTGTCATCTCTTCAAAGATAGTCGCCGTCGTCGTCGTTGTCATCGTCGTCGTCCTCATCATCATCATCATCATCATCATCATCATCATCATCATCATCATCATTGCTATGTCACCGTTTTCATTCGTTATGCATTTTGTGCCGGTAGCAATTGGAATGGTCCATCATTTAGATCGTCTTCCTGAGTTTCTCTTGGCCGGTGGTTCATATTGCCAGTAATTATTTTATTTATTTTTTAAGTTTTACCGGTTGTTCTTTATGGTTGTGAAACTTGGACTCTCACTTTGAGAGAGGAACATAGGTTATGGGTGTTTGAGAATAAGGTGCTTAGAAAAATATTTGGGGCTAAGAGGGATGAAGTTACAGGAGAATGGAGAAAGTTACATAACACAGAACTGCACGCATTGTATTCATCACCTGACATAATTAGGAACATTAAATCCAGACGTTTGAGATGGGCAGGGCATGTAGCACGTATGGGCGAATCCAGAAATGCATATAGGGTGTTAGTTGGGAGCCCGGAGGGAAAAAGACCTTTGGGGAGACCGAGACGTAGATGGGAAGATAATATTAAAATTGATTTGAGGGAGGTGGGATATGATGATAGAGACTGGATTAATCTTGCACAGGATAGGGACCAATGGCGGGCTTATGTGAGGGCGGCAATGAACCTCCGGGTTCCTTAAAAGCCAGTAAGTAAGTAAGTAAGTAAGTAAGTAAGTAAGTAAGTAAGTAAGTAAGTAAGTAAGTAAGTAAGTAAGTAAGTAAGTACGTAAGTAAGTAAGTATTTTTAAGTTTATTTATACACGATTTAACATCTGTGGTCGTATCGCGTGTTTAGGATCTGTGGGTATACCAGTAGGCCGTTTTCACTATTGTTAAGTTTCTGTTTCTATTGTGTGTTGTAGATGGCTTGTGTCATATAACTGATTTTAGATTGTTTTAAATTAATGTTTATGATATTGGTGATTGAGGCGGTGATGAATCATGGTATGTAAATGTCCAATTCGACATTTGTCTTTGTGACTAAGGGAAAACATTAAAAACCCCAGTCAGATTGGTCGGCCACGAGGTTTGAACCCGTGACGTCCCGAATGCGTGTCTCAAACACTACCGTATGAGCGAACTAGCTCGGTAGTAATTTATTGTAGCCTAATTAAGAAATTCTTATTCTGTTCGTATGCTCATTTCATGCTTCTGCAGTTTTCAATTTTCGCTTTCATTTGGTATTCTCCAAGCTCTTCCCAAGTGCTTGTCTTTATTTCCTCGTCAGTTTTCATATGCGGCAACTTTTCTAAGGAATATCATTTCTGTCACTTATAGTCTTGCTATATCCCATTCCTTTCACAAGCAGAAGCAGTAGCAGTAATAGTAGTAATATTTTAATGATGCTTTCATCTACTATTAAAATACTAGCTACATCTACTCCTATTATTATTATTGTTATTACTAATTCTGCTACTACTACTACTCTCTTATATCGAATTATGCACACTTCATCCCCCTCTTATTTATTCGCCCGTTTTCATACACACTCTCTGTCGCTATCATAATATTAATACTCGATCAAAACGCAATAACACGCTAGAAATTCCACTCCACACATCATCTCTGTATCCCTCATCCTTCACTGTTGCTACTTCTCGTCACTGGAACTCTTTGCCGCCTGAAGTTAAGGGCTCCCGAACCTTGAAATCTTTCAAATCCAAGTTATAAAATTTATGACGAGTTGTCAAAGTGTTATGAAAAGTGTTGTATTGCATGTTTCCACATATTCACTACATCTTTGATATATATATATATATATATATATATATATATATATATATATATATACATATGTATTTCAAGTGATATTTATCTTATTTTATCTGTTTTTGTCTTCATCACATTTCCCGATAATGGTATATCTATAATGAAATAATATGAGCTACCGGTACTTATAATCATAATTTTCCTTGCTGTGTGTACCTAAAATATTGTGTTCTTTGCACGCTTTGTATTTCACTATTTTATTATTATAATTATTGTTATTATTATTATTATTATTATTATTATACCTGACATAATTAGAAACATTAAATCCAGACGTTTGAGATGGGCAGGACATGTAGCACGAATGGGCGAATCCAGAAGTGCATATAGAGTGTTAGTTGGGAGGCCGGAGGGAATAAGCCTTTTGGGGAGGCCGAGACGTAGATGGGAAGATAATATTAAAATGGATTTGAGGGAGGTGGGATATGATGATAGAGACTGGATTAATCTTGCACAGGATAGGGACCGATGGGGGCTTATGTGAGGGCGGCAATGGACCTCCGGGTTCCTTAAGTGCCATAAGTAAGTATTATTATTATTATTATTATTATTATTATTATTACTGCTACTAATTCTGCTACTACTGCTGCTACTGCTGCTGCTACTACTAATTCTGTTACTACTAATATTGGTAGTAGTAGTACTACTGCTACTATTACTAATTCTGGTACTATTGCTACTATTGTAAGTACTACTGCTGCTGCTAATATTGATTGTTTCAATAGCAATGCGACTCATCAGATATGGAGGGTTCAGAACCATAGTGGGCCAAGCGCCATTTACTAAAACCGTAGGAAACAAGGGTTAAAGTGAAGTTATTGCTATAATTCAATGGAAACATACAACAAGAAATATAAAGTATACACATTAAAACTGAATGATAAGTAAACCTTCATTAAACTATGGTATTCACTTAAATTAACCCCTCGCTTTCTCCGTCTTTAATAAATGGCGCTTGGCCCACTATGGCTCTGAACCCTTCATATATCATATACGCTAATATAATTATTTCTCATACTGTCTACCAGGTACAACTGCAGAGACTTGTTAATAGGTGTATAGGACATAATTTTGAAAAGTTTCACGTTATTTTTAAAATACAACAATTTAATTGAGCATAACATATTTAGAGTAGACAAAATTCGGAATATACGCCATATTAAGAATATATTTCATAAAGAATATTGAACAATGATTAATAAGATATTCTTCTTACAGGCTGATAGAAATGAAATCCAATGTCACACCAAAAATGTCGATAATAAATCTCAGTGTTTTACGGTGAGTAATCCATCTCAGTATTTTATAGAAAGCAATATATTTCAACTTCTTATGATACGTGGCAGATTTCAGTCTCTTGTGATATGTAGTAGATTTCAGTCTCTTTTGATATGTAGTAGATTTCAGTCTCTTGTGATATGTAGTAGATTTCAGTCTCTTGTGATATGTAGTAGATTTCAGTCTCTTTTGATATGTAGTAGATTTCAGTCTCTTGTGATATGTAGTAGATTTCAGTCTCTTGTGATATGTAGTAGATTTCAGTCTCTTGTGATATGTAGTAGATTTCAGTCTCTTGTGATATTTAGTAGATTTCAGTGTCTTGTGATATGTAGTAGATTTCAGTCTCTTGTGATATGTAGTAGATTTCAGTCTCTTTTGATATGTAGTAGATTTCAGTTTCTTGTGGTATGTAGTAGATTTCAGTCTCTTGTGATATGTAATAGATTTCAGTCTCTTGTGATATGTAGTAGATTTCAGTGTCTTGTGATATGTAGTAGATTTCAGTCTCTTGTGATATGTAGTAGATTTCAGTCTCTTGTGATATGTAGTAGATTTCAGTCTCTTATGATATGTAGTAGAGTTCAGTTTCTTACGATATGTAGAGATTTCAGGCTCTTGTGATATGTAGTAAATTTCAGTCTCTTGTGATGTGTAGTAGATTTCAGTCTCTTGTGATATGTAGTAGATTTCAGTCTCTTGTGATGTGTAGTAGATTTCTGTCTCTTGTGATGTGTAGTTGATTTCAGTCTCTTGTGATATGTAGTAGATTTCAGTCTCTTGTGATATGTAGTAGATTTCAGTCTCTTGTGATGTGTAGTAGATTTCTGTCTCTTAAGTTGTGTAGTTGATTTCAGTCTCTTGTGATATGTAGTAGATTTCAGTCTCTTGTGATATGTAGTAGATTTCAGTTTCTTACGGTATATAGTAGATTTCAGTCTCTTGTGATATGTAGTAGATTTCAGTCTCTTGTGATATGTAATAGATTTTAGTCTCTTGTGATATGTAGTACATTTCAGTCTCTTGTGATACGTAGTAGATTTCAGTCTCTTGTGATGTGTAGTAGATTTCTGCCTCTTAAGATGTGTAGTTGATTTCAGTCTCTTGTGATGTGTAGTAGATTTCAGTCTTTTATGATATGTAGCAGATTTCAGTCTCTTGTGATATGTAGTAGATTTCAGTCTCTTGTGATGTGTAGTAGATTTCTGTCTCTTAAGATGTGTAGTTGATTTCAGTCTCTTGTGATATGTAGTAGATTTCAGTCTCTTATGATATGTAGCAGATTTCAGTCTCTTGCGATATGTAGTAAATTTCAGTCTCTTGTGATGTGTAGTAGATTTCAGTCTCTTGTGATATGTAGTAGATTTCAGTCTCTTGTGATGTGTAGTAGATTTCAGTCTCTTGTGATATGTAGTAGATTTAAGTCTCTTGTGATATGTAGTAGATTTCAGTCTCTTATGATATGTAGTAGAGTTTAGTCTCTTACGATATGTAGACATTTCAGGCTCTTGTGATATGTAGTAAATTTCAGTCTCTTGTGATGTGTAGTAGATTTCAGTCTCTTGTGATATGTAGTAGATTTCAGTCTCTTGTGATGTGTAGTAGATTTCAGTCTCTTGTGATATGTAGTAGATTTCAGTCTCTTGAGATATGTAGTAGATTTCAATCTCTTGAGATATGTAGTATATTTCAGTCTATTGTGATATTTATTAGATTTCAGTCTCTTGTGTCGTATAATATATTCGTATTGAAATAGATTCATACAAGCGGTTTACTTCGAAACTATAATATTAAAATGATTATTGTAAAATATCTAATTAGCTAATTACATAATACATTATTTCCCCCTCACGTAATGAATAATGCATTAAAAACTATTGATATTTTTAATATTTTGAGGTTTATAAACATTCGATTTTTAAAATCACTGAAATTATATTATCTCACACTTCAAATATTGTACAAGAAAATATCTACTTCGGTCATAAGTATTGTTCTTAAAAAAAAAACACTTTCGATATTTACAAATTATCAATGTTTTACTTCTTGGTTATACTAGAAAATATTATTATAGTACTGTAATAATGATACACTTTTAAAAACAGTAAACGCAATCAACAGTAAAACAAAAACAAAACAAAAAAACTTGGTATCTTCTGAAGCAGACTACAGCCAATGCTTTTAGTAGCAAATACCTTACTATAATAATACCGGACAGCTGTATACTAGCAGCATTGACGTGAGTGCGAAAAATCGCGGACTTGACATCTAGCGCAGCGGGATGGAATTACGTCCACATATACAAATATTAACATAGCTTGATTCGGGCTGTTGTTTAAAACGTGAGTTACTAATGTGGAATTATATGTATATGATACACTTAAGAAATGTTGAATAATATTTAATGTAGAATTATTATCTTATATCAAAGCTGCATATTATGAGAAATATTGCATACTTCATATTACTTTCCGTAATTAATTGTTACATATTTTTTCTTTGGTTTACCGAGACAAAATCAGTCTGATATTAGGAATGAATTTACAGTAATGTTTTATATACGCATTGATGACAACTGCAAAGATAAAATTGATAGTAATTTGATGCTTGTAATAATTAGTAAAGGCATGTGGACAACAATAAAACTTAATTTGATAAAACATTAAAATCCAATACATTTTAACTTCTATTTATTTATTAGGTCTAAATATAAAAAAAACTAATTTGTATTTTTCTATCAACACAAAGACGAAGGAATTACGCCTACTAAAGAATGTTGTTGACTTACGTTTTATGAACTGTCGGAAATCTAAAGTACGATTTGTAATGCTGCAATTGTCACAATTACAAACAGCACATATATACCCTGACATTTTAACATAGCACTAATTAATAAAACTATTAACTAGCCCAGCAACAATATACATTGCAGTTGATTACAGGTTGTTTCGCGAGTATCTTCATCCCGGCTGGTAGGTAGCAGCACCATCGTCGTTCGCACGTAAAACTGATAGCTGTCCGGTATTATTATAGCACAGTCTACTATATACAGTCGCGAAGCTCAATATGTAGTTAAAATGCAAACATGGGTAGTTGCCCACCACTAGGATCGCTACTATCGCCTCATCATCGCAGATCTCTCTCCTAGTAGACGCCAAAATATGTTACACTTTCGTTGTGTTCTTTTGGAAAAATTAACACCTTCCTTCCATTATTGAAATATTAAATGCATTAAGTTAATTTATTATTTTAATGAAGTATATTAAATTCCACCATAAACTCGAAGATACCTGCAAGAAATAGGTTAATATTATTTTAGTTTGTGCAAAACGAACTGAAATTTACTATAATCGCTTCACTCATTCAAGATTATAGCGATGATTAACTATGAAACCAATAAATATTAATTTGCATTTCCCTTTACAACAATAATAATGGAAATATGAATTAATGGATTAACTTACGTACGTGTACCGCTACTTGTAGTGTAGGCCTACGTAGTTGAGGTTAAGCAATAATAATCACACCAGAATTGGAAATAAAACGTGATTAATAAATTTTATTGTAACAGACTTTTTCTACGTCTCTAATAAAGTAACAAATAAAAATAACAACAAAATTAACAGCTATAATTAAAAACATATCCTTTGAAAAAAAAAGTAGGCCTAAGCAATAATAATCCCATCAGAATTGAAAATAAAACGTGATCAATAAATTTCATTAAAACAAACTTAATTTTTCTATGTCCAAATATAATTATTCCAATTATTGTATTTTAGCCATTAACATTTTCATTACAACCAATAACGAACATTTCACAAGCATCAATGTGAAATACGCAACGAGCTAGCACTCGATGGAAATACGATTCAGTCCAAAGTCGACCGTGGACAGTCTATTGTTTCTAGTTGCTAACCGCTTGGAGCGCTTTATCACGAGATTTGCAAAAAATCACCTCAAGCTTCGCGACTGTATATAGTAGAATGTGATTATAGTAAGATATTTGCTTTTATTATGTTTACTATGACAAGAGACTAGCAACTAACTTTCGAGCAATCGAATTCTCAGCTGAGCTGTCGATCATTGGTCGCTGCGGAAGATTTTTTTTGTCATGATTTGATTTTTACATTTTATTTAAATTAATATAGGAAGACATGATAATGATTTTTGTTCCAATTTAATTATTCGTTTCTTGAAGACAATTAATCAAATTTCATTTGAAGTAGCCAGAGCTCGAATGAGGGGGTTGGAATGATACAGCAACTTCCGAGAAAAGTTATTTGAAATTCTTTTGATTCGAACCACATTTATGGCAAGTGCTATCTATATTTTGCTTTCACATACCTGACCTAGGGAAACAGATCTTAGTTCTTTGACCTCTTAAGAGAAGAAAGACCAGTGTGTTAGCGGCGATGTTGCCAGACAGCTGAAAATTGTAATTTAATTTTCTAATTAACCGTGCATTTAATCACAAAACGTAATATAGGTTTTCTGTTCATTTAAGTGTACCCTATCGTCCCTTTCACTTCCACCATGTAGAAACAAGTTAGAGGTACCGTACTTGAAGATACCACAGTCTAGTATATACAGTCACGAAGCTCAATACGTAGTAAATATGCATCCATGGGTACTTGCTAACCACTAGGATCGCTAATATCGCCTCATCATAGACAATGCGAAATAGTACCGGCACAGTCTATTGTTCATAGCACCCTCACAACTCAAGCTTCGTGACTGTATATACTAGACTGTGAAGATACCATTCTTCATTTGCTAAAGACGATGGTAGATACAACCTTCGAAACATCGAAACGATATAAATTTTTGACTGCTTTACCAGCAATGAAGAAAGTCCGAGCTACACTTCTTATATTAATTTTCCTCAATTAGAGAACTAATAATAATAATAATAATAATAATAATAATAATAATAATAATAATAATAATAATGGTTTATTTTAACTGGCAGAGTTAAGGCCATTCGGCCTTCTTTTCCACTCAACCAGTATGATAGAAAATTACTACAATGCTGTGAATATAACATAATTAATACAATACAATACAATTCAAAGCAATACAATACTACAATACAAGACAATATAATACATAATTATTACAATACAATACAATACAATTCAGAGCAATACAATACTGCAATACAAGACAATATAATACATAGTTAATATAATACAATAACAATTGTTTTCATCTTCACAACACCAATAAAATAATTATGTAATAATAATGATAATGATAATGATAATGATAATAATAATAATAGTAATGATAGTCATACCTAAATTAAAGTAAATTATTAAACTCGACCACAATTGAGGGGCTTAGAACAAAAAGCAGGTAAGTGACGGAAACCTACTTTTGAGGAAATTACAGTTAAAGTTCTACATGCAGTGAAATATTATACACTAGTTAGGTGAAATGATGCCCATGTAGCAGCACTGCATAGTGTGATCTCTTACCTGATTTTATCCCAAAGAAACATCCTTTTGGGCTATCACAACACGCACTTAACTCGTTTTTTTAAATAATGTCACTTACCTGCTTTTTGTTCTAAGCCCCTCAATTATAACTTCAATTTGACTCCGCCGGTAAGAAATCGTTTAGCCTTTTCTTGAAAGTGGTTATTGTCTGGCAGCCCCTAATCTTCTGAGGTAGAGAATTCCATTCACGGGAGACTGAGACAGTAAAAGAAATAACCTATCGCACGAAAAAGCAGCAACATTTAAAACAGTGTGCTCTTGTTTCACAGATAGGCATAAGAAACCACCCCTGCACTCAGAAATCGGGAATTTGGGAAGAACACAAATGTACAGGAGACGAAATATGTAGCAAAATAGGTTAGTATGGAATGGAATGTTGTATATTGTTATGTATTTGGTTTATTTAGACACAAAGCTACAATACTTTAACAGTTGAATTCAGAAATATTCCTAAAATGCTATAATTGTTTTTGTTTAACATTTGAATTGCCTCTTCTATTTTTATAGTAACCCATACTTTTCCACCTAGGCTAAATTCAGATTTTGAAGATCATTGGTATGATCGTGGTTTGGATATGCATATTGTATGATGTCTGTCTTTGTAAATATATTTTTCTTAAAATATTCATACATTTCGTTCATATTCAGAATTTATGAGTCAATTCGTCAGGGGATTATAAAATACCTATGATAATTTTAGTACTATTTTGTGTTTGTATACCCATTTAAACTGAACTATTGGACGGATTTTGTTCAAATTCAGTGTTTACGAGTCAATTTATAGCGGAATGATGTACATGAAATATCATTTTAGTACTAGTCTGTCTGTGTACAGCGATTTCTACTAAACTATTGGACGGGATTTTGTTCATATTCAGTATCTATGAGCCAATTTACCAGGGAATTATGTACATGAAATTAGGCCTAATAATTTTAGTACTAGTTTGTCTGTGTACAGCGATTTTTACTAAGCTATTGGACGAATTTTGTTCATATTCAGTATCTAAGAGTTAATCTATCAGGGAATTATGTATATGAAATTAGGCCTAATAATTTTAGTACTAGTTTGTCTATTTATAGCGATTTCTACTAAACTATTGGATGGATTTTATTCAAATTCAGTATGTAAGAGTCAATCTATCAGGGAATTATGAACATGATATTAGGCCTAATAATTTTAGTACTAGTTTGTCTATGTACAGCGATTTTTTCTGTTTGATGAATTTTGTTCATTTTAGTAACGAGTTAATATATATTGGATGCTTAATAATTTTAGTACTAGTTTGTTTTATTTTTTCTAAGCTATTCGAATTTTGTATTCAGTATCTACGAGAGTCAATCTATCAGTCTGGGAATTTTATTCAGATTCAGTACATGATCAGGAAATTAGGCCTAATAATTTTTTAGTACTAAAGTTTGTCAGTATGTACGAGTCAATCGATCAGGGAATTTTAGAAATTAGGCCCAATAAAGCTAGTTTGTCTATTTTGATTTATACTAAACTATTGGATGGATTTTATTCAAATTCAGTATCTACGAGTTAATATATCAGGGAATTTATGAAAGTATCTGAAATTAGGCTTAATAATTTTAGTACTAGTTTGTCTATGTACAGCGATTTTTACTAAGCTATTGGACGAATTTTGTTCATATTCAGTATCTACGAGTTAATCTATCAGGGAATTATATACATAAAATTAGGCCTAATAATTTTAGTACTAGTCTGTCTGTGTACAGCGATTTCTACTGGATTTTATTCAAATTCAGTATGTACGAGCCAATCTATCAGGAAATTATGATGAATTGCCTAATAATTTTAGTACTAGTTTGTCTATTTATAGCGATTTATACTAAACTATTGGATTGCATTTTATTTAGTCTGTGTACGAGATTTTATTCAAATTCAGTATGTACGAGCCAATCATCAGGGAATAATGAATGAAATTGCCTAATAATGTTAGTGAAATTAGCGATTTTACTAACTATTGGATGCATTTTATTCATTTTTACGAGTTAATCTATCAAGGAATAATGTACTTGAAATTAGGCCTAATAATGTTAGTACTAGTTTGTCTATGTACAGCGATTTTTACTAAGCTATTGGAGGAATTTTGTTCATATTCAGTATCTACGAGTTAATCTATCAGGGAATTATGTAAATGAAATTAGGCCTAATAATTTTAGTACTAGTTAGTCTATGTACAGCGATTTTTACTAAGCTATGGACGAATTTTGTTCATATTCAGTATCTACGAGTTAATCTATCAGGGAATTATGAACCTGAAATTAGGTCTAATAATTTTAGTACTAGTTAGTCTATTTATAGCGATTTCTACTAAACTATTGGATGGATTTTATTCAAATTCAGTATGTACGAGTCAATCTATCAGGGAATTATGAACATGATATTAGGCCTAAATTTTTAGTACTAGTTTGTCTATGTACAGCGATTTTTACTAAGCTATTTGATGGATTTTGTTCATTTTCAGTATCTACGAGTTAATATATCAGGGAATTATGAAAATGAAATTAGGCTTAATAATTTTAGTACTAGTTTGTCTATGTACGGCGATTTTTTTACTAAGCTATTGGACGAATTTTGTTCATATTCAGTATCTACGAGTTAATTTTATTTATTTTATTGGGTTATTTTACGACGCTGTATCAACATCTCAGGTTATTTAGCGTCTGAATGAAGTGAAGGTGATAATGCCGGTGAAATGAGTCCGGGGTCCAGCACCGAAAGTTACCCAGCATTTGCTTATATTGGGTTGAGGGAAAACCCCGGAAAAAACCTCAACCAGGTAACTTGCCCCAACCGGGATTCGAACCCGGGCCACCTGCTTTCGCAGCCAGACGCGCTGACCGTTACTCCACAGGTGTTCTACGAGTTAATCTATCAGGGAATTACGTACATAAAATTAGGCCTAACAATTTTAGTACTAGTCTGTCTGTGTACAGCGATTTCTACTGGATTTTATTCAAATTCAGTATGTACGAGTCAATTTATCAGGGAATTATGAACGTGATATTAAGCCTAATAATTTTAGTACTAGTTTGTCTATTTATAGCGATTTATACTAAACTATTGGATGGATTTTATTCAAATTCAGTATGTACGAGTCAATCTATCAGGGAATAATGTATATGAAATTAGGCCTTATAATTTTAGTACTAGTTTGTCTATTTATAGCGATTTATACTAAACTATTGGATGGATTTTATTCAAATTCAGTGTACGAGTCAATCTATCAGGGAATAATGTACTTGAAATTAGGCCTAATAATGTTAGTATTAGTTTGTCTATGTACAGCGATTTTTACTAAGCTATTTGACGGACTTTGTTCATTTTCAGACGAGTTAATATATCAGGGAATTATGAAAATGAAATTAGGCTTAATAATTTTAGTACTAGTCTGTCTATGTACAGCGATTTTTACTAAGCTATTGGACGAATTTTGTTCATATTCAATATGTACCAGTTAATCTATCAGGGAATTATGTACATAAAATTAGGCCTAATAATTTTAGTACTAGTCTGTCTGTGTACAGCGATTTCTACTGGATTTTATTCAAATTCAGTATGTACGAGTCAATCTATCAGGGAATTATTAACATGATACTAAGCCTAATAATTTTAGTACTAGTTTGTCTATGTAGAGCGATTTTTACTAAGCTATTTGGCGGATTTTGTTCATTTTCAGTATCTACGAGTCAATCTATCAGGGAATGATGTACATGTAATTAGGCCTATTAATTTTAGTACTAGTTTGTTTGTGTACAGCGATTTCTACTAAATTATTGGATGGATTTTATTCATATTCAGTATCTAGGAGTCAATTTATCAGAGAATAATGTACAAGAAATATAATGATTTTCATACTAGCCTGACTGTGTGCAACGATTTTCCCTAGTTAGTAGAAATCGCTGTAGGCAGGCGGGTAGAATACCGGGAAGTACTACTTCGATATGAGTGTTGCTGAGAGCATATATTTTCTCGCATAACCAATCTGTAATTATTTACTACGTCATTATACTACCTTCTCTTACATTTCATATGTGAACGTGAAATATTCAATACCTGTAGTAAGTGTGTGTTATTTACAGCATTTAATATTTATTTTATTTTTAGCAGTTGTAGAGAAAATAACAAAACCGGAGTTATCAATGGAAACTGACAACAAGGATTATTTAGTGTTGTTACTTTTGATCGTGGGTCTCGTGGCGGTGTGTATTTGCGTGCTGTTCTTCACTTTGGGAAAGACGATCAGGCGTTGGTGGATAGACGATCAGAGTGAACCAGAAGAGAAGTACAAACCTGCAATAGGTGAGTTCTCTTGCAGGTCTACACATTCAAACCAATGTCTAGCATTGCAGCTATCTAGAATGATTAACTATAAATGGAGTCAATTTATCAGGAAATTATATGCATTTAATAATTATAATAATTTTTAGTTTTTCTTCATGGGCTCTTACTTGAATTCAATGACACAAAATTCAAAATGTTAATTTTTTTTTTTTAATTTTGCTATAGAGTAAAGGTTGCTAATATTATGATGCAAATAATATGTTGTTGTTGTTGTTGTTGTTGTTTTCTAATGCCAGGCGTTTAACAATAAAGTCATTTGACTCTTGCACTCCAATACTTTTCAAAGATATTATCATGGCCAGCCACTGAAGCACAGATCTTGAGATGTTCTGAATCCATTTCTTGGTTTGAGTTGCACAATGGACAGTTAGGGGACTGATATATTCCAATTCTATGCAGGTGTTTGGCCAAACAATCATGGCCTGTTGCCAATCTAAATGCAGCTACAGACGATTTTCGTGGTAAATCGGGAATCAACTGTGGATTATGATGCAGAGAGTTCCATTTTTTCCCTTGAGATTGTGTTATCAAATTTTGTTTGTTGAAGTCTAAGTATATACTGGGTGTTCATTTCAAAGTGTGTCATGACGTCACTGTTGTTGGGTCACCGATTTGAAGCGAGTTTCAGCTTATATGTCAGAGAAGTTGCCTATTATTTAAGGCGTTTTTCAATCTGAACTTGAGAACGTGTACGGTATAACTTGAACGTCGTAGCAACAGATGGCGGTATGTACGGTCTGTGTGCTACCATAACCTCTTTCGAACTGTGTTTTGCGCCGGCAAGTCGTACGCAGGGTATTTGTTATCATCGGTTGCGTACGGTAACATTCCACAACACAAATCAAATACTCCGTGTCCATGTTGACCGTCGAAGTTAATGTCAACAAATACGTAAGTAATCGTCTTAACCCTCTCCCCATATCCCGACAGTACGTATTTCCAAACAGTTCACATTCCTGCCACTACCGGCGTTACCGTACGCATCGGTACGTATTCTTCAGAATGAACGCCGTACTTGCTAGGCAACTTCTCTGCTTCCTAGGTTATACACCTCTGCGGAAGTGTAGGAATATTGAATTCTCTAGGCTCATCGGCTAGCCACATGACGGCATACAGAGAGCCATGACACACTTTGAACTGAACACCCAGTAGATGCTAGTAATATTATGATAGTTCTTTTTGAGAAATTTTTAAAATTTTACTGAGCGAGAGGAAGATCGTTTTTTTTTACGTCAACGTATTAAGGGAATGTTCGTGGACAGGTTTCTGTACAAAACCGGTCCTTCTCTCACCCAGTAAAATTGTAAAAATATTCTCAAAAAGTACCATCATAATATTATTAGTATCACAATTTTTACCCTACTGTAAGTTTGTAAGAAATATATATTATTCTGATAACTATAGTTTATTTCGGTGAATAGAAGTATTAAATTTCTGTATAAAATATTTTAAATTTAGGTATCGTTTTGCACAAAAACCTAAATTCGGTGTTATTTTGCATTTCAAAATAGGATTTTAATATATATTTTAAAATTTTGTACGTGAATATCAATGGAGAAAAAATAATGTATTTTAATCAATTGCCATTTTTAAGAAAATTCCACTAATGATATCTGATTAAAACAAAATCGTAAATGCAGCTAACTGCAATTACTGCCATGCCTCCAACAGTACAACGGGCAGGGAACTTAGATTCAACAAAGCTTATTGTATTCATGCACAAATTTCTTGACTTCCAATAAATATATACGGCGTTTAGGTAGAAGAGTTTAAATCTAATTCTTTTAAATGTGACTTTTTTGCTGTAATTAGTGTAATTAGTTAAATAAAATTGAATTATAAAACGTGAAGATGTTTTTTTGACAATTATGTTTACATTCCATCATACAAAGTAACTAATAATAATAATAATAATAATAATAATAATAATAATAATAATAATAATAATAATGTGTTAAAATTTAATTATAACTGTTTCTGAAAAAGTCTCATTTGTGGGATAAGCCCTCTTACCTGAAACCATCGGTATCTTTTTGCCACTTTAAATTAAAATTTCATAAAAATAATAAAATTCGTGCTAAAAACGAAAATATCACATATACGCAAAATTTCGCGTTATTTCGCGAGTTAAAACTTATGATATTTTGACCTGGAAGAGCTTACAACATACGATTTTTTACCAGCTGAAAAACCGTATTCGACGAATCCATGGTTTGCAAAAACTGGGTGTCTCTTATAATAAAATATGAGACAAAACACAATTTGATCAAAGAGGAATACATTAATTGAATAAAAAGTAATAATATATTGTGTAGAAGTTGTGAACTGTTTGCCATAAAAATAATAATTTTAAAATTAAAACTAAAAATCATTGATTTATGCTTTTAGCTAAAAATTATTTCAAATAGTTCCTCAGAAACGTGCATCTGAATGAGTGTAAAAAAAAAGAAAAAATCAGAGCCTGAAAATTATTTTTTTTTCATAAATAAACTTAGAAAAAATACTGTTACGCATATGTATTAAATGATTCTTAAATTGCTTCTTATTTTGACCCTTGTGGTTACTCAAATTCTTTGAGCTGATGTCTTTAATGAATAAGTAGGGGAGAGTCGGGTAGTATCGGACATCGGGTAGTATCGGACAGAGCGTTTCTTTCATCTACCACCATATGATAGTACCTGAATGACATGGTTACGTTTCTCTATGCGACATCACAGAAACGTAACCATGTCAATCAGGTACTATCATCGTGTGGTAGATGAAAGAAACTCACTGTCCGATATTACCCGATGTCCGATACTACCCGACTCTCCCCTACTACAAATACAAAATAAATGTTTAAATATTTTATAAGTTATAAACAGTCGAAGCAGTATTCTAACTATTTTTAGTATTCGTTAACCCTTAAATTGGCAAAACTTCATTTCTCACATTAGTTTATTAAACCGTGTCGGACCATAAAGAAAACAACTATATCAATGTCCATATTTTATATATCGTACAATATTATAGTATTGTGAAATTTTAATTTTCTTACCATTTTTTTCTATTGCACTATTAAAATTATAGCATAAGCTTATAACCAGGGAACGGATTTATATGGACTAAAAATATATGAAATATGTAAATATATATGTAGTTATTTTTACCAAAATATGGAATTAAATATGGATTTTTACCAAAATATGGAATTAAATATGGACTTAAAATTATAAAAAAATGACTATGTACGTTAAATATTGGTACATTTTAATCAAACTAAACAAAAATATAATGGACGTACCTTATCTTCCAATGTAGTTTCAACAAAACACAATTTTTATTGTCTGTTACCATAACAATAGGTTACAAACATTTCTTTCAAGTGCTGAAAAGTGAATCTTCTTCTATTGTCTCTGAGGATAGATTTATACTGACTAAAAGAGCGTTCGACGTCACAAGAAGTAACTGGTACATAATTCAATTTCACAATGTCTGCTGGGGATAAGTCCAAGTTAATCTTCACTGTTGATTCACCACTCATCACAGCAACAACCTTTTGTAGTTCTTCATATCCAGGGTTTTTTGAAAGTACAGTGTCCACCTTAGCTCTTACTGCATCTGCAACTTTACCTCTACCACGATTCAGTTGTTCCACAGTACTATTTATAATTTCAAAACTTTCAGATAGTGAAAGGTGCCTATTTTGAGACTTTTGAGCGTTTTTATGATGCATGAAAATGTATGCTGAATGTGAGCTAAGTCATTCTTCACACTTATGTCACAGGTAACTGTTTTCGCAGTATCAATTGAGACTGCATCTTCAGAGTCCAATGCAAGGAGAACATTGTTAATAGAGTCTATATGTTCGGCATAATATTCAACTGCTTCTAGCCATGTACCCCATCTAGTTAAAATTGGCTTTGGTGGCAATGGAATTTCAGGGTACATTTCTTTCAACACGTTAACTCTACTGGGAGCTTTGAGAAATACTTTTTCACTGATGAAATCAACAAATCTACTTTAGGAAATTGTCTCTGACCACTTCTGCCACACGATGAAATGCATGCGCCACACAAGTAAAATGAGTCAATTTAGGATATACAACAGATAATGCTTGTCCAGCTTTGACCATATAAGGGGCAGCATCGCTAATAAAGAATAACACATTATCGTACATAATACCCTTTGGCCACAGGATACCCATAGCTTCGTTGAACAGTTTAACTATAGTTTTGTTATTGCACTTTTCTAGAACATCACAATGTAAAAGAATTCGTTCAGAATATTGTTCACTTAACAAACCGATAACTACATTACCAACAAGTCTACCTTCTTTGTCGGGAGTCTCATCAATGGAAACCCAAATTGAACTATCTTTAATTTCATCTCTTATCTTCTGTATTGTCTCATCGTAGATGGATGGAGCATACGTCTTCCTAAGTGTTGACTCATCCGGGATTGTATGTTGAGTATATTTTTCAAGGAATTCCTGAAGACCTTATTCTTTAGTTTGTAGAGAGGAATATCAGCAGAGATGAGAGAACGGCACAGGTCGATGTTAAACTCAGATCTTACATTCGATGTTGTTGGTTGTGTTAAAAACAATTGTCTCTGCTTGGAATTTAGTTGTTTGTTGGCCTGATGTTTACTAGTTGTAATGTGTTGTTGCACCAGGAACTTTTGTGTAGATGATACTGCACACTGACACAAATTACAAAATAATATTTTATTGTCAGTTGCTAAACCATCTTCTTTAAATTCTGAAATGTAACTTGTTAGTTTTGATTTTAAATTGACTGAATGACGTACTTTTGGCATATTTACCGTCTTTATAGTATGATTTACAAAACTGAACCTATGTGTACTCTGACTGGCATTTAACTGTTGAGCTGCACAACTGAAGTCTGTTAAAAATTTTAAATTAAATTAATACAGTTTTGTAACTTACTTTCCCATTGTTGATAGGACTGCTAATTTTCAAATAACTCTGATGTTAAAGGGATTACTGAACATGTGTTTAAATCTCTATTGTTGAAATGTATTTTTAAAAGTTAATGGAATTTTGTTTTGTTTTATTGTTAAACCTAATATAATATGGACTGTTTTATATGAAATATGGAAAATATATGGAAATTAACGAAAATATGTACTAAACTCTAAAATATGGAAAAATATGGAAAATAAAAGTAGGATTTTTCAACCCTACACATTGTGAAACATAAAGATAATGCAAAATATAAATTATATTAGCTTTATAAGTAAATATGTATTTACATATAAATCCTTTCCCTGCTTATAACCTATTAACCTGTTGTATCCTATAGGATACTTTGCGAATTTAAGGGTTAAGTGGTTTCATTTAGGCATGTCTTCGTCAGTCACAGAAAATAAACTGAAAGCAATAATTTCACTACCAACATGATAAAAGAACTGAACTGTAGAAACACGCAAAAGCATGGAATGAAAATAATAAATGATATCTTGTGATACTAGTTTTCATATCTTATTTTTCGTGAATGAAGAAGAATTCATCTCAGCCGTTTTCTGATTGAATGTATAACTGATACCATATCTTGAGGTGTAATTTTATTTTGAAACACTCCTTCATCTTCTCTGCCTGTTTCAGCACCAGATATACTTCTATTGTATTCTCGAGATTGCGAGAAATTTATGAAGCTCATGACGACATTCCGAAGCTTGCTTAGGAAAGCCTTGAATTGTAAGGTAAGATGTTTCTTAATGATAGTTTTTGTGAAATTGTTTGAGTTGTAGGCTCTACTTTCTAATATTCATTCACAATTTTCTGCCAAAGGACAGCACTTTCACTGCAAATCAAGCAATTTATCTTCCCTATTTTCCGCCTTCCTCTCAGTTTCCGCATATGATCCATATACTCTATCTTAATGTTCTCTGTATTTTGATATATTCTTCTGTCCCAGAAATTTTCTCTCGTTTACCATTCCTTCCAGTAGATCCTTCAGTAGGCAGTTTCTTCTCAGCCAGTGACCCAGCCAATTGCTTTTCCTCTTCCTGATTAGTTTCAGCATCATTCTTTCTTCAACCACTCTTTCCAACACAGTTTCATTTCTCATTTTGTCTGTCCATTTCACACACTCCATTCTTCTCCATATCCACATTTCAACTGCTTCCAGTCGTTTCTCTTCACTTCATAGTAATGCCCATGTTTCTGCCCATAGAATGCCACATTCCACACAAAACACTTCACTAGTGTCTTCCTTGGTTCTTTTTCTAGAGATCCGCAGAAGATGCTCCTTTTTCTATTGCTGTTCTCCTTTTGGCTTCCCGGCACCAGCTCATAATAAATATGGGAAATGCGTGTTATTATTCGGTTGAGAAGCTCTTATCATCCAGTCTGCTGTCCAAAAATCTGAAAGTTAGAATTTATAAAACAGTTATATTACCGGTTCTTCTGTATGGTTGTGAAACTTGGACTCTCACTCTGAGAGAGGAACATAGGTTAAGGGTGTTTGAGAATAAGGTGCTAAGGAAAATATTTGGGGCTAAGCGGGATGAAGTTACAGGAGAGTGGAGAAAGTTACACAACACAGAACTGCACGCATTGTATTCTTCACCTGACATAATTAGGAACATAAAATCGAGACGTTTGAGATGGGCAGGGCATGTAGCACGTATGGGCGAATCCAGAAATGCATATAGAGTGTTAGTTGGAAGACCGGAGGGAAAAAGACTTTTAGGGAGGCCGAGACGTAGATGGGAGAATAATATTAAAATGGATTTGAGGGAGGTGGGGTATGATGATAGAGAGTGGATTAATCTTGCACAGGATAGGGACCGCTGGCGGGCTTATGTGAGGGCGGCAATGAACCTTCGAGTTCCTTAAAAGCCATTTATAAGTAAGTAAGTAAGTAAGTAAGTAAGTAAGTAAGTAAGTAAGTAAGTAAGTAAGTAAGTAAGTAAGTAAGGCACCAGCTCATATTACGACTGTCGATGACACAGTTCATCTGCCCTGAACCCTCATCTGCCCTGAACCTTGGGGAAGTTAGGGGTGTTGTTTAGAGGGGTGTGAGGCTAACTTTGGAGCAAGCGGCTGGCTAACGATGCTTTTGGTGTGAATACACTCTGCTTAGCCCCCTTTCTATTTTCTCAAAAAAAAAAAAAAAAAAAAACATTTCTCTCTCTTCATTTGTACTTGGTAGACGAAGATGAATGTTTGCTTAATAGAATTGCTGTTGTAAATATATATTCAAAGTTAAGACGTAGCAATATAACTTTCATGTTTAGTGTACTCCATAGTAAAGTGGCGCGGAATTGGTAAATCAATGTTTTTATAATGCATGCTACATTGTATTTCTAACTTTCTCTCCATCCACTACTATTTTGTAGTGCGAAACTACTACCCCAGCTCCGCATTCCTTCAAGGGCAGATGAACTGTGTCACTGACAGTACTTATATTAGGCTAAACCCCATGTATTTAAAGCTGCCCACTTATTCTACTGCTTCATTTCCGATAACCATGGTCTTCGTCTTGTTTGCAATTATCTTCATTCCATACTGCTCACAGCTGTCATTTATCTCCAGTAGCATATCCCTTAGTCCAATTCACTGCGGGCTAAAGCAAGGAGATGCACTATCACCTTTACTTTTTAGCTTCGCTCTAGAATATGCCATTAGGAAAGTTCAGGATAACAGGCAGGGTTTGGAATTGAACGGGTTACATCAGCTTCTTGTCTATGCGGATGACGTGAATATGTTAGGAGAAAATACACAAACGATTATGGAAAACACGGAAATTTTACTTGAAGCAAGTAGAGCGATCGGTTTGGAAGTAAATCCCGAAAAGACAAAGTATATGATTATGTCTCGTGACCAGAATATTGTACGAAATGGAAATATAAAAATTTGAGATTTATCCTTCGAAGAGGTGGAAAAA
The DNA here is from genome assembly GCA_025594305.2 of Periplaneta americana. Taxonomy (NCBI): domain Eukaryota; kingdom Metazoa; phylum Arthropoda; class Insecta; order Blattodea; family Blattidae; genus Periplaneta; species Periplaneta americana. The sequence goes on along the minus strand of JAJSOF020000003.1, from coordinate 22,243,477 downwards.
TTCAAATATCTTGGAGCAACAGTAACAAATATAAATGACGCTCGGGAGGAAATTAAACGCAGAATAAATATGGGAAATGCGTGTTATTATTCGGTTGAGAAGCTCTTATCATCCAGTCTGCTGTCGAAAAATCTGAAAGTTAGAATTTATAAAACAGTTATATTACCGGTTCTTCTGTATGGTTGTGAAACTTGGACTCTCACTCTGAGAGAGGAACATAGGTTCAGGGTGTTTGAGAATAAGGTGCTAAGGAAAATATTTGGGGCTAAGCGGGATGAAGTTACAGGAGAATGGAGAAAGTTACACAACACAGAACTGCACGCATTGTATTCTTCACCTGACATAATTAGGAACATAAAATCGAGACGTTTTAGATGGGCAGGGCATGTAGCACGTATGGGCGAATCCAGAAATGCATATAGAGTGTTAGTTGGGAGACCGGAGGGAAAAAGACCTTTAGGGAGGCCGAGACGTAGATGGGAGGATAATATTAAAATGGATTTGAGAGAGGTGGGGTATGATGATAGAGACTGGATTAATCTTGCACAGGATAGGGACCGCTGGCGGGCTTATGTGAGGGCGGCAATGAACCTTCGGGTTCCTTAAAAGCCATTTGTAAGTAAGTAAGTAAGTAAGGCACCAGCTCATATTACAACTGTCGATGACACAGCTCATCTGCCCTGAACCCTCATCTGCCCTGAACCTTGGGGAAGTTAGGGGTGTTGTTTAGAGGGGTGTGAGGCTAACTTTGGAGCAAGCGGCTGGCTAACGATGCTTTTGGTGTGAATACACTCTGCTTAGCCCCCTTTCTATTTTCTCCAAAAAAAAAAAAAAAAAAACATTTCTCTCTCTTCATTTGTACTTGGTAGACGAAGATGAATGTTTGCTTAATAGAATTGCTGTTGTAAATATATATTCAAAGTTAAGACGTAGCAATATAACTTTCATGTTTAGTGTACTCCATAGTAAAGTGGCGCGGAATTGGTAAATCAATGTTTTTATAATGCATGCTACATTGTATTTCTAACTTTCTCTCCATCCACTACTATTTTGTAGTGCGAAACTACTACCCCAGCTCCGCATTCCTTCCAGGGCAGATGAACTGTGTCACTGACAGTACTTATATTAGGCTAAACTCCATGTATTTAAAGCTGCCCATTTATTCTACTGCTTCATTTCCGATAACCATGGTCTTCGTCTTGTTTGCAATTATCTTCATTCCATACTGCTCACAGCTGTCATTTATCTCCAGTAGCATATCCCTTAGTATCATCTTCTTTCCTCCTAACAACGCTATATCCCTTCATTAATCTCATACACTTGATTCTTCTTTTTCCTATGTTCGGAAAACAGTTAAGAAGTCCACTGCAAGAGGGAGCTATGCCACAAAATTCTGAAGAATGAGATTTTATGCTTTTTCTGCAGACCCTGTTCTTTTCTTAAACTATATAGATGTGGCATTGCAGCAGGCAATGCTACACTGCAGTGATTAATTCCAGGATATCTACAGTCCTTTTTCGTAGAAGTTATATTTTTCTCCCTTCATGGTTTTTGTGACATAGCTCCCTCTTGCAGTAGACCCCTCTGTTCTTCACTAAATCACTTCCTTATAAAGGCGAAAAAGTTCCCTGGTATTTTCCTTTTCCTTTCTTGATCTCAACTGCGTTTAGAGGGGACCATTCTGTATATTTGTGTGGCACATTAGGTGCACAGTGGCTTTTTGATCTCTCTGTATGTTGAACAATAGCTGCTCCAAGGGGGAAAATAATAATAATAATAATAATAATAATAATAATAATAATAATAATAATAATAATAATAATTACTTAGGTACTTACTGGCTTTTAAGGAATCCGGAGGTTCATTGCCACCCTCACATAAGCCCGCCATAGGTCCCTATCCTGAGAAACATTAATCCAGTCTCTATCATCAGTGCAGTGAACAGTTCCGATCAGTGATAATTTATAGCGTCAATGAAATGTGTTCTATAGTGTCAGTGAAATGTGTTACAGAGTGTCAGTGAAATGTGTGCTAAAGTGTCAGTGAAATGCGTCATAGTGCCACTACAGGGAATGAGATGAGAGTAAAGTGAAAGACTATTGAAACTTATGTAGGACCTATAGATAATGATGTAGGTTGTATTGTAAAATTAGGTATTTTAATTTATGTTTTATTATTATTGTGTTAAATTGTATTGTGTATTATTATTGTATTGTGTGTAAAATTGTATATGTGTTGTAAAATTGTATTGTGTATTGTAAATTTTGTGTATTAGTTATCATTTTATTGCGTATTGTTAATATTGTATATACCACTGCCACCGGGTGCTTGCCCACTTGCAGTGTAAATAAATACATACATACATACATACATACATACATACATACATACATACATACATACATACATACATGCATACATACATCATATCCCACCTCCCTCAAATCCATTTTAATATTATCTTCCCATCTATGTCTCGGCCTCCCTAAAGGTCTTTTTCCCTCCGGCCTCCGAACTAACACTCTATATGCATTTCTCGATTCGCTCATACGTGCTACATGCCCTGCCCATCTCAAACGTCTGGATTTAATGTTCCTAATTATGTCAGGTGAGGAATACAATGCGTGCAGTTCTGTGGGTTGTGTAACTTTCTCCATTCTCCTGTACCTTCATCTCTTTTAGTTCCAAATATTTTTCTGAGGACTTTATTCTCAAACATCCTTAACCTATGTTCCTCTCTCAAAGTGAGAGTCCAAGTTTCACAACCATAAAGAACAACCGGTAATATAACTGTTTTATAAATTCTAACTTTCAGATTTTTCGACAGAAGACCGGATGATAAAAGCTTCTCAACCGAATAATAACACGCATTTCCCATATTTATTCTGTGTTTAATTTCCTCCCGAGTATCATTTATATTTGTTACTGTTGCTCCCAGGTATTTGAATTTTTTCACCTCTTCAAAGGATAAATTTCCAATTTTTATATTTCCATTTCGTACAATATTCCCGTCACGAATCATAATCATATACTTAGTCTTTTCGGGATTTACTTCCAACCCTATCTCTTTACTTGCTTCAAGTAGAATTTCCGCGTTTTCTCTAATCGTTTGTGGATTTTCTCCTAACATATTCACGTCATCTGCATAGACAAGAAGCTGATGTAACCCGTTCAATTCCAAACCCTGCCTGTTATCCTGGACTTTCCTAATGGCATATTCTAGAGCGAAGTTAAAAAGTAAAGGTGATAGTGCATCTCCCGCTTTAGCCAGCAGTGAATTGGAAAAGCATCAGATAGAAACTGGCCTATACGGACTCAGCTGTAAGTTTCACTAAGACATTTTAATTAATCGAACTAGTTTCTTGGGAATACCAAATTCAATAAGAATATTATATAATAATAATAATAATAATAATAATAATAATAATAATAATAATAGCACTCACAATGTATACAAAGGAACTAATTTTTTTGAAACTCATGAAATGTTTAATAAGAAAGTATGTGTCAAATACTATACTTTTTGTCTCGTTTGCAGGTACACGATTGTTACGATCCTCATCTTGCAGAGCGCCTTTCGCTTGGTAGTGTGGAATGGCTGGACAACCACATCGATAACAAAAATGTAAAAGTGGTGGTTGTGGAAAGTGATTGTGCGATGTTACACTACAGATATCTCAACAACGCCTGCAAGATAGAGTACCAGGATCCAAGCTGTCTGGATGGCTTGTTTCTCCATGCATTGCAGAGACTGAAAAGTGACAGCAGAAAGAATCGTTACGACACAGTATTCGTGGTTCAGTGAGTATGATTATTTTTTCTGAATAATGATCGAGATCCCTCCAGAATCAAATATTAAGACATCTATGAAGGCATAATAACGTATTTGTTTTCCAACCTACTCCCTAATTTGTTAAAAATAATTATAAATCAGCTCATTCAAAAGTCACTTCAAACTTCTGAGTGTTATAAATATTATAATATATATTTTTGGCACACCTACATGGAAACTGCTGTTTTTCGTAACACATTATTGATTAGAAAATTCTTCTTTGCTGTACGCGTACAGCAAAAGCATTGTTATGATTCACTTTTCCGTACGAATACCGCAAAGTTGTCATAGTAATATAAACAGTTATGACGAAACATTATGAAAACTATCACGTTTCAATATCAACACATCGCCATCTATGAACATAGAAATTGCAGTCAATGCCTCCTGGTCTACTAAAAATGCTAACAGATAATATTATTTAGCTTTACTTACAGAAACAGAATAATATACAAACAATTTCACAACCGAAACTTAACACACCATATAATTAGATATACCTTTTGATTGAAAAACGCAACCATTACGTGTTCTGTTATTAATTCCACACTGTTACATCTCGTCCATTCTTAAAAAAAAATCAAGTTCCTTCATGCATTGTTCTTTAGATTTTTTAGGTTTTAATTTACATAAAGCCTTCTCAGAATCTCTCTCTTAATATCAGAACAAAATATATTTTTTTGATAAAGCCATTTTGAGTTTTTGCGTTGTTCCGAATACACAAGATCTCACTATAGCTACACAACAATCACTACGTTAAAACTAGACCTGCTCTAAAGACAATGTAGCATTAGTAGTCCGTTACTCCTAGCTTACAAAACCTCGATAGCCTGTAATTTATTTAATGAATATTAATTTACATAATATTTTCATGTAGTTGTATAAAAAATATTGTACGTAACTAGTACGAAAGTGTCTTTCACGCACTGGTTTCGAAATTCCGGACTCGGCTGACACCTCGTCCGTAAACGCCTCACTTTGTGCACAAAAGTATCACTTTCTGTCCAAGTTACTTAAATGACTATTCCGTTGCGGGGAAGGATCGCTATGTCCAGTAAGATTTATAATTCATAAATAAAAGCCAGAGCAGAGATACCAACAGGATACTGTTACGTACTAACGCAAGCCAGTAAGTTAAGAGCTATGATCAAGAGAATTCTGAATGAATCAGAGAAGAGAATCAATGGATCAACTGAATAAAAATAAGTGAACTCTTTTACTTGCAGTGGAGGGGGAAAGGAACTGGCCACCCTACCCCATTATCTCCTGGCCTAGTTGCCTCATAGATTGTTCCTTCTTGGTATCAGAGGTTCAGACCCGTCTTCGGACAGTTGACTAAACAAAAACAACAGTGGTTGTCATGGAGATGCTGACCTCCAAAATGTTGTTCTGTGCCAGTTTATTAATAATTTAATTTGCGGAACAACTGGATAATACCCACGGCAGAGCAATGTCGATAGTCGACGTTACTCGCTGGCCACTAGTCACCAGGCCGTACCGAGCCGTGCCAAACAAAACACAATCGAAATGGTGGTAGTAAAATTCGCGACCATATTCTTAAATAATTCACTGCATTAGTCAAGTGCAAGACCTCTGGCTTCTGTTGCATTCAAACAATTATAAAATACGATAATTTGGCCCAGGGAGCATCCGTTTTTGACGCAAAGATAATTTGTTTGGCTTGTTTCTTAAATAAAATTACGAAATGGCGTTCCTGTGCTTAACATTTAATAAAAAAAGAAATATAGCAAAACTGTTTTGTCTCGAGACTCTCATCTAAGTCACGTAATCTACTTCAATATATTTGCGCAAATATATCTTGTAGCTAACAGTGGTGCTATCTCTCAGTAATGTTCAGAACGAAGGACGTAGAGAGAGAAAAGAAACAAATTTCTCCCTCCAACGACGCCACACACCAACGTCGTGTTCTTATGTTGGCAAGATTGTGTATTTACTTAAATTTGGTGCTAAACGTAACGGCACGGTTCAAAGATACCGTGGGAATTCTCCAGTTTACCGTAATTTGCTTTTCTCAAATACCACCTTATCTTTTACAGATTTCGTTAATAACGCATTTTTTCTAATTCCTGTTTTTCTTCATTTTTACCAGAATTGATGGATTTAGTAGTGCAGACCATATACTAACCTCCCTGACATCTCAAGCGAGATACACACTTCCGCTGTATCTTCCAGTCCTATTCAATGTTTTGTACAGGTAAATGTCTTGCATTGTTTTTCATAACGTAAGTACCAGAAAAAGTCTTTTTCTGCTCTCATTTTGATACATGAAACGCTTGTGTACATGCTCTAACAATATTGAAGTTTTGTTTAGATTTTAGTAGTCGTTTATATGCTTGTCTTCTATTTAGGCATTGGTGAATTGAATAAATTGATCTGGCACAAAATTTCTCAAAGGGAATAATTTTATTAAATATAACGTATGTCATTCAGTAGACTAGAAATAAATCGCTCTGGTTTGTTTGATAGAGTCCCTCGATAATATTTAAGAGTTGAGACAATGAGCATACGCCTTCTGATTGGTTGGCTCCAACCATGACCTCCATTAACATACAGTTAATAAATATAGATATACGTATGTACCCAAATAAAAATAAAATATTATATCTAGACTCTAGAGTCCCTTTACAATGAGAGATGAGACGTTGATTCCATCAACAATTAAAATATATTTAATGATTTGATAGCACTGAAAATGGAAAAACAAATCATCTATGAGAAGTAAAAACTATACGCCTATATATTTTATACATATATTAAACACATATGTTACATAATTTTGATAGCATATTAAATTATTTTCTTACATAATTTATTATGCATAATACATAAAAACTATTATTACAGCTAGTTAATCACTGAGGAATAAGGAAAACCTGTTAACTTGTATTTACTAGAAGCAAAATCGTTGTAAGTGCTTACTGGATTATGTAACAAGATAGACGATGTGTGGATCCTGTGTTTCAACCACTGCCTGCTGGATCACACTCTGTACACTGCCTCCTCAATCAACGGTTATGCGCGAATACACATAGATGGCAGGTAGTGACTTTACATATACTGATAATGTTAATAGCGGTGGATATTGGCTGCCACCTAGCGGCAAAATAACGTTGATTGAGCAGGCAGTTTACGCAGCTATAGGATGCGATCCAGCAGGCAGTGGTTTCAACTCTTATATTCAATTGTTGTTTGATTGGCTGACTGTTTTTCCGCTTCACTGACTGTCTTGATCGGTTTGTTGATGGTTTAATACGTGAGAAATTAAATGATCAGGTAGACAGATAAATATATTGATTGTTTAATTAAAAAGTGGAGGATATACAAACAGCTACACAGACAGATAGCCTATAAAATATTGTGTTCCGTTATGAGGAATCCAATGGAAATGTACCTATTCTCGCAAAATTTCGAGGCCGATTTTTTGCACGGCTCGGTGTCTTCTTGTCATTACAACTTATATATATACAGTATATATAATATATAATATATATAGAGTCCACACCTGTGGAGTAACGGTCAGCGCGTCTGGCAGCGAAACCAGGTGGCCCGGGTTCGAATCCCGGTCGGGGCAAATTACCTGGTTGAGGTTTTTTCCGGGGCTTTCCCTCAACCCAATACGAGCAAATGCTGGGTAACTTTCGGTGCTGGGCCCCGGACTCATTTCACCGGCATTATCACCTTTATTTCATTCAGACGCTAAATAACCTAGATGTTGATACAGCGTCGTAAAATAACCCAATAAAATAAAGAAATATATAACATAAAAATAACTTTGTGCAACTCTTTCGATTTTTAGCAACTAAATTTTATTTTTTCATGTTCACTTTAGAGAACCAGACGTTGATTGCACTGAAGAAAAGGAAGCTTTCAAGAGAGACATAGCAGACCTTCAAGAGTACAAGGAGAAAAATAAAGATTACTTGAATTCCTTGCTGGTAGAAGTGAAGGATCAACAAGCATATGAAACTCGTTTAAATATTTTGAAATAGATTTCTGCTTGTAACCCATGGCTCAAAACTCTATCTCAGCTATTGAATATAAATGATCAAGTTTTTTTTACAGTGACTTCAAATAAAACAGATTTCCGTTAAATTGGACTCTTGTACTCTTCAGTTGTAGGCTACATTATGTACAGAATGCTGAAATATACAGGATGAGCGGTAAGAAATTTCAGAGGGTTATTCTTTTTTTTTTTTTTTTTTTTTTGTAAAATTAAAATTTAAGAAGTTATTAATAATATTCCATACTTATTGTTCACCCTGTATATACATATATTAGGCGGCGAATTTATAATTAATTTTTACGTTCGGAAATAATGATGACTTTTGTTGAAAAAATGTAGTCTGATAAAAGATAGTGCACGGCTTGAAGACACCTCCTAAAGTAGTAATCGTGTCTTTGAAGGTATTTTTTGTTTAAGTGGCAAACCAATAGTACAAATAACTTATCTGATGTCAATAAGACAATAAAAACATATCATTCATAACGAAAATTGGGAAATATGACCAACTCCAATGACACATTTTTTTCGTTTTAATAATGGAGGAGGAAAGGAACTGGTCATCTTACCCCATTAATTCTTAGCTTATTCGCCTCATGAGTGGTGTCTTATTGGTGTCACTTATGAGGTTCAAACCTGTCTTCGTACAGTTTACTAAACAACATGTACCTAATAATTAGAATCCACACCTGTGGAGTAACGGTCAGCGCGTCTGGCTGTGAAACCAGGTGGCCCGGGTTCGAATCCCGGTCGGGACAAGTTACCTGGTTGAGGTGTTTTCCGGGGTTTTCCCTCAACCCAATACGAGCAAATGCTGGGTAACTTTCGGTGCTGGACCCCGGACTCATTTCACCGGCATTATCACCTTCATTTCATTCAGACGCTAAGTAACCTAGACGTTGATACAGCGTCGTAAAATAACCCAATAAAATAAAAAGTAAAAAAAAATAATTAGAAGTGAAGCGACCCTTTCGTTATATGATCGGCTTAAAACAGATAGCCTACACATCTTGTGTTCATGTGAAAGTTGTATACTTTTATAGAAGAAGGTTTTCTTAGCTTCGTTATATAATGACGAAGATGAAGAAATATGCAACGTTTTGAAACTATGTATTGACTCCTCCATCAGGGAAAGCAGACAAGACAAAGGATAACTTATCTGTCGAATTCGTTATAAAGAGATTTTCTCCAGTACGGTTAACCGATGATGGAGTCCATACGTGCATCCGAAACGTTGAACATTTCTAAATACATATTTTGTACCACTTCATGTAATGTGAAAGTCTTAAAAGTTGTTCAATCTCATGCAAACAGTTTATACATATTTTTTGTAAATAAAATACGAAGTCGTCCAAAAGCCTCGATATATTTTGATAAACAATGGAATACAGAGTTGTGCAAAAGTCATAGCATGATTTCAATTGCGTAGTACGATGACTCTGTCTGATCATGTGCGGGTTTGATTGTCAACTGGATTGAGGAAGGATTGCCATTAGCAACCGTGGCGTTATGGTCAACAAAACATCGTGCATTTGCCGTTGAGACTTGTTTTAAGAATAATAAGTTCACTCATCTCTGTGCAAAGAATATTTTTTCGCCACTTCTAGCTAGGACAGGGAGCGTCAAGTGACTACGCTCTCGTGCGTATGTACAAACCCTCAAACCCTGACGTAGGGCTGCGGGCAAGGGTAGCTGCTTCCACAGTGGCGGAGCTAAGAACCTAACTTTTATGTGAACCAAATTTGTGATAAGAATATAAATTAACTAGTGGCTTTTAATTGAAGCACACTTTCACTGTTAATTGCACTATACTGAAAACAGTACTCTATACAATTTGGTACAGGTAACTACATTCGAAATAATATGGAAAGAGATAATACAATAGGAAATTTAGGAGTGAAGCGAAAAGAAAGAGATAAATATGTAAATAATCAGAGGACAGGAAAAAAAATAAGTGGTGTAAGTGTTGTAAAATAGAGTAAACGGAAAAATCAGCAAGTAATGTAGGAGAAAATAGCGGGAAAACAATGATTAAGAGTAGGTAGGTTTTGAGGGTAGAGAAGAAAATAAATAAATAACGCAAATTATTAAGGAAGGAATATGCAATATTTAATAGGTGAGTGAGAAATGGAAGGGAGACAGTCTAGGTAGGAGGGAGAGAATAGAAGAGGATAGAGGGGGAAGGACATATAGAAATTCAGTCATAACAGAACACTAGAAAGTAATCAAGAAATTCTCGGCAAAGAATACATTAATAGAAAAGAGTTATATGTATTAAAGGGATGGTGGATCGAAAAACAGAAATGTGAAGGTCCACCATAACTGTGAATTGTAAAGTTGAATGACAAATATCACAAATATCACAAATCACATACTCGTACGAAATAAATTTTTGCATGTTTGCACAACAATGAAACAAAACAAAATAGACACTTTTACACAGATTAACATACTACGAAATAAAACTGTTCACTGTTTGTCTTCTTCTCATTGCTATACAGTTCAATTAAAAAAATAAAACAACAGTACAAACGTTGTTATTCAAACCTCCAATAATAGTACTTTTTCTTATACATCAGAGATCCGCGGCGATTTTTGCAGTTTTCTGTTACTAAGCAGCTTTTCAATTCGTGGAGCTATTGTTTTAGTACCAGCCAATCGCAAACATGCTTTCAAGTGTTCATTACTTAATTGGCTTCTGTGACGTGACTTTATAAACTTCATTAAAGAAAACAGTGTTTCACATACGTAGGTTGTCCCGAAAATGCACAGCGTTCTTGCAGCGATATTATGCAGTTTAGGAAACCTTTCTCGTGGAAAACAAGTATAGAAATGGTTAATACTTTTTCTGTTTTGATACTTATCCTTTAGCTCAATATCGCTTTGTAAATCAGGTATTTTTAATTGTAGTTCAGCAGGAATATCCAGGACACTCGCTGAAAAAGGTGTTGCAAATATCTTAAATTGTTGTTCAAGTTCTCTAATTTACTGATATCTACGTTCGAAGTCTTCGCACAATTGTTGCATTATTCTTATATTTCTTCCATGTACAAGGCTTCTAACAGGTTTCCCATAATTATTGGACATAAGCGTTTAGTTAACTCCCTTAATAACAGTAATCTTTCAGTTGTTACCCTTAACAACACGCTAATCCCTTATTCATCTGTCGTAAAAAATCTTGGCTTCTTTTTTGATAATAATCTAAGTTGGAATTTTCAAGTTAAAGAAACGATAAAAAAAATCTGTTCCTCCATTCACTCTTTGAGTCGCTTGAGAAACTTCTTGCCCCAGCAACTAAAACTTACCCTAGTGCAAACCCTAGTAATGCCGCACTTCGATTATTGTGACGTTCTGTTAAGTGACCTAAGTTCTGATCTGTCAGTCAAGTTACAGCGAGCTCAGAATATGTGCGTCAGATACGTGTGCAACATCCGACGATATGCTCACATATCACAGTCCTTCGCAAGTCTCTCGTGGCTCCGACTTAAAGAACGCGGAACTTTACACTCTTTGTCTTTACTCTTTCGAATTCTGCACACCTCAACACCAAATTACCTTTCGTCTCGTTTCTCTTATCTATACTCTAACCACGACGTAAATACCAGATCACTTATCTGTGGCACGCTAAATATACCTCTTCATAGAACATCTTGTTATTCCTCATCTTTTACAATATCCACCTCGCGTCAATGGAATTCCTTGTCACAAAGTATTAGGGGCTGCAAGACAACAAACACCTTTAAGAACAGCTTAAAAGATAACCTTATTAGCATTTCACTCCAATCATACTGATTTTAACTATCACTGACTACACTGTTACTTTTTTCTTTAGACATCATCCTGATTGTGCTGTATTTTCAAAATTGTCTCAATAATCTCTTTCTATTATCTAATATCATTTGAAATATATTAACATTCTATATATTTTAGTTTAATTCTGCTACACAGTTTATTTCAGTGTTTAATTAATAGTTCGTAGTATTTTGTTGTTTAATTCGTAAATAACTCTTGTATACATGTAACTCTCATCTAAATCAAATTGTTGAATTCTTTGTAAGTTCATGCATATGTATATACACTTTTTGCTGGTTGAGTGGAAGAGAAGGCCTTACGGCCTTAACTCTGCCAGCTAAAATAAATCATTATTATTATTATTATTATTATTATTATTATTATTATTATTATTATTATATACACCAATAAATAAGGCAATTTCATTCCTAAGTGGGAGAAAACGTCCCAGAACTTCTCCTCGAAGTAACCACCTTACCTCGGTATGGTAGAGTAAATCCCCATACTCACTGTTAATATCAAGTAGTGCCCTGAACTCCACGAGATTAAGTCCTTTAAACCTTATGAAACGAATTGTTCGCACAACAACATCCATTACATTGCTAAGGTTCATGTTTTTAGCACATAAATATTCCTGGTGCAAAATGCAGTGCACCGGTGCCCCCAAGCGACCTCGATAGGTTCCACCACTGATAGACTGCAGTGTACAAGTGTACTGCCCGCAGTGGAAGCCGTAAGCAGGCCTGTACGCCCTCTCGCGATCTTGAGTCGACCTGGCGGAGCCTGAGCTAGGACGTCACCGATAAAGTCCCCGACCACCGGACGGTTGTGAGGTGGATAGTACAGTTCCCTACCACGCATAATGCCGTGACAAAAAAACACTCTGGCCGTCCACGAACACAACGGACACCTGAATGGGCGCAAGAAGTCCAGTAACGTCGTAAAAAATCCATTTCTAATGCTAATAATTTTGACCGCAAATTTTGATTTAGCTTCCATGTTTCCGCTCCATACGTTGTCAAACTTTGGACTATAGATTGATAAATATTTATTTTTATTTCCTTAAAAATAGTCTTGTTCCATAATATTCCATTTAACATCGCTGTTGCTGATCTTCCTTTATTTATCCTATGTTTAATATCATCATTCTGTATAGCATTTTTATTAATTTTGACTCCTAAATATTCAAATTCATCGCACCCTTTCATGATGCCTATTTCATCTTGCAATACAAACAAAGTAAATAAATAAAAAAAATAAAGATGATTCATTGACTTTGTTGGTCAGACGATTACAAGAGGTCTTCAACATCTTTCGTCTTCACACTTTGAATCAGCGTATAGATAATACAGTATGGACACTTCGCGTCGGTACCATTGATGTAGCAGGACTGATTTAAATGACCTTCAAACCAGTTTGAGTGTGAGATTCTGCTTTCTCCCTGGAGGTGGTACTGACATCACACCAGGTAGCAGTTGGCACAGCGAAAATGTAACACATACAATTAATATATCTAGCCATATTATGTAATCAAATAAAATAAATTGGACCGATGAAATAATAAATCCGTCATTAACTGTAATGTCTGGACTCTAGAGTTCCTTTATAATAAGAGTTGAGACGTTTACTCCATCAACAATTAAAATATGTAATGATTTGATAGCGCTGAAAATGGAAAAACAAAACTCTTATGAGAAGTAAAACCATATACCTATACTATATATTGTATAATGCTACAATATTAAACGAATTTGATACATAATTTTATAATGTATTATATTATTTTATAATATAATTTATTATATATAAAACATAAAAATATTATTACATCTGGTTTGTCACTGAGAAATAAGGAAAAGCTGTTAACTTGAATTTATTTGAAGCAAAGCGTTGCTAGATTATGCAATAAGGTAGGCGATGTTTGGATCCTGTGTCTCAACTCTTATATTCAATTATAGCGTGCGTCCGATTACACTAACCTCTAGGGCTTGAAAGTGGAACTAAACGCCGGCGCACAGAGAAACAATACACAGAAAAATTCGCTCAGTGTCCAGCAGTTGCCAACCTGCTAAGAAACAGAGGATGGGAAGTACATGAGAAGATTCATTGTGTGTCTGAAGATGATTCTCATAGAAGATTCGATATAATTGCCATCAATAGAAGAACCCAGAAAGCGATAGACCCTACGATTTGCTTTGAACGAGACACAAATCAAGCACTGCAGATTGATGATCACAAGCGAGCTAAATATGTACCTTGTCTTCCATATCTCAGTGAAAAATATGACATTTCGCTTTACAACTGGGATGTTGCAGGCTTACTATTTAGAGCGAGGGGTTGTTTACCAAAATTTACATGTAATATTATTAAATCCTTTAAAATTCCCTTTTATGAGGTTCAGAAGATTGTAATGGAAATTCTGAAGGCCTCTCTTCAAATTTTACACTATCATCTATATATTAACACGTAAATTTTTGTTTTAATGTACAAATCTAATCCATATTTTGCCCGTTTCATTTCCCTTTTATCTTTTATGTTTGTTAATTCCGGATCCCAGTGGTCAACCTCGCTTGAGGACGGGTGATTTTAAATCTTAGTAGTACTGGGTGTTCATTTCAAAATGTGTCATGATGTCACTGTTGTGAGTCAGCGATTTGAAGCGAGTTTTAGCTTTTATGTCCGAGAAGTTGCCTATTAATCAAGGCGTTCAATCTGAACTTGAGAACGTGTACGGTATAACTTGAACGTCGTAGCGACAGATGGCGGTCTGTAAAGTCTGTGTGCTACCATAACCTCTTTCGAACTGTGTTTTGCGCGGGCAAGTCGTACGCAGGGTATTTGTTATCATCCGTTGCATACCGCAACATTCTACAACCCAAATCAAATGCTCCGTGTCCATGTTGACCGTCGAAGTTAATGTCAACAAATACGTAAGTAATCGTCTTAACCCTCTCGCCATATCCCGACAGTAAGAAAAAAAGTCACCTCAGTACATGTTTCCAAACGGTTCACATTCCTGTCACTACCGGCGTTACCGCACGTATCGGTACGTACTTCCAGAGTCCGTGGGTATCCACGGACTCTGCGTACTTCAGAATGAACGCCGTACTTGCTAGGCAACTTCTCTCGCATTTAGGTAATACGCCTCTGCGGGAGTGTAGGAAGATTGAATTCTCTAGGCTCACTGGCTAGCCACATGACGATATACAGCGAGCCATGATACACTTTGAACTGAACACGCAGTATAATCCCTATTCGCTGCTTTGAATATCAACACAATCGATCTGCTAGTAATGTTTATGCTTTTTGCTGTTGACTGATAAGTTCCGAATGTGTATCGGCTTTCGTTAGATTATGTTTTCCACAAGAGTACCTCAGGTGGCTTGTAGCCACTGCTACACACTCTAACGAGCTCTATTGTAAACTAAGTCATCAAAGTTAATACATCGTAACCTGCGTTCATTACGTTAATGGATTGTGAAACGATAACCATCTTATTTCCGAAGAAATGCAAAACCATAATTTAACAGACGTCAAGCAGAAATTTGAAAGCCAGTTACGTCTTTACTATTCATAAAGACACAACGCTACTGTACTCGGTTTGCTGAAATGGAATGCTTGACTATTGATGACGTGTACACTTCTGTCAAACCTGTGTTTGCAGCAAGCAAATTTATGGGTATAACCCCATTTTATTTCTTGGATACCAAGCATAGCACAGAAGGAACATCTTGTCGGCTTCTCGAATACATCGTGCCGCTCGTTTGGGGTTCCTGTCTTATCTCTAATATGGGTTACGATTTCCACCTTTGGGCACAGAAACTTTCTTCTTCTCCAGAAAGTAGCGACGTGTTATTTCTTTTGTGTAGTTTTACATTTACTCTTACAATTACCACTTTATTCATAAGAAACTTATGTGCACTAGGGAGAAATCTGATTGGCATATTCAGAAAAGTGCTGGAAGTAGATAAACGCATAGAACTCAGAGAAAGAAACACGATTTATAGTAACACAAAGTCATCAACAACTAAAGAGTTACTAATTTTTCTTTTCGTCATGGCTGTTTGTTGCTCGATTAACTATTACCAACACTACGATGGCGAACTCCTGACCATTTTCAGATCTACTGCTGGGAATGTATTATTTGTGAGCAACACGATGCTAATACTGCAATACACAACTGTAATGCGGATGGTACAGCGCAGATACGAATCTGTAAACGGCTCGTTTCTACAGTCCTTCAAGTTACAAGATCGTTTAAATCGTCACTTCCTGGCCGACAATTTGAAGACTATCGACCTGAACAAACAGGAAGACTGCTTACACGCGGCCAGTGTCTTGAGCGAAGTGCATTACATACAGGCTTTGAAGCTCGTCTACATTGACCTCTACGACGCAGTATCTCTGATCAACACACATTTCGGATTCCCCATTTTATTGTCCATAATATCACTTCTGCTGGCCTGTGTCTCTGGACTGTATTATGGAGTTAATTTTATGAGCGACAATGCAGACAATTCTGACAAGATTTATTACTACATAGTTTCTTTCTTTTGTTTATTTTGGTGTACATTTTACTTGATGCATTTCGCTTATCTTTTATTCTGCTGCCATAAAACAAGTGAAGAAGCTCGTAAAGGGGCGATTAATGTTCAAAGAATAGCTGCAGTTCCTGGCACTGGTAATGAAACGTTGTTTGAGCTACGGAATCTGTATAATCAGCTGAAAGGGATGGAAGTTCAGTTTACGGCTTGGGGCTTCTTCACTCTGGATCTGCCATTCTTGTGCACGCTGATTGGAGGAATTTTTTCTTACTTCTTGATAGTGATTCAGCTTAAATAGGCATTTTTGAAGAACGAAGAGTGAAGGCTTAATAATAACCTAATGGTTTTCATTTTATTCTACTAGACGGCGTTCGAAATCTCACGATTTCCGTCCTATATGTTCTAAATGTCTAGTATAGAATCACCAGGCTTCGAGACTTCGGACCCGATAGAGCAGTTCAGTGGGAAATCCGCATAACGGCGTACTGAGTATAGTGGTAAAGCGTACAGTGGGTGAGGGTACTGTAGAATGAATGCCAACAAATACGCAAAGGAAAACGCTCTGGATTTGAAGGTTCTGAGGAATAATTTGGTTTTAATACAAACTTATTTTCAAACTCTGTCTGAAAATATTACACGGTTAGAAAAGTCAGAACAAGAGATGCCGGAAGCCCTCAAATTAATTTATAAAATGATACAGAGAATTAATGAGACATCAAGTACTCTGGTTACTGAACGTGTGAAATAGAAGTGTAAATCAATTTTATGTAAAAATAACGGATATGGAACATTGTGTAACATAAACAGCAAATTAGTGGACGGTGGACATGGAGTCAACCGAGAATATAGGACTGTCTCTTAGAGACTGCAATGATGTTAGGTTTTTTCGTTTTGCTCCTATCACGTCATGCGATGTAGAGCGCAGCTTTCTACAGTACCAACTTGGCAGATAACCGAAAAGATTTACGTTTGAGACACTGAAAATGTATCTTGTAATACATTGCAATTCGGTGCTGTAACTGCACTTCCTAAAGACGACCAATAGGACAAATGAAAAAATTAAAATTGCTACATGCTTATTTCCACCATTAACACTGTGTATAATTAAACACAAATGCTTATAAGAGACAGGAGAATAAATGCTTTTCATATTATTTTGACATTGTCATTGTGTAATGTATATTTACTTTCAGAATGTACATACATATGTGTGTTTCCCCATACTACCGTACTCTACTCTAAACAGCAACGTTGTTACCTCAACATATCTCTATCTACCTGCAGCGAGTCAACAACCTATAGTGCATGCACAGTAAACTTATTGTATCGGGTCCAAAGTCTCGAAGCCTGAGAATCACCATTTCGTAACCTCATTAAATCACTCAGATAGTGAAGAGTGAGGGGTTGAGCAATTATGTATAAAATTGTCTTCTATGTGCACTTAAACTACTCGTAAAAACGCGTAAAATACTTGGGAGACGTAAAGTGCATAAAAAGTATAAAGAATAATAATATTAAAAGAAAACATGATTTTGCTATGGTTGTTCTTATTAGGCCTATGTATGTCAGAAAACAAAAAAAGACTTTAAAGCAAACTTTCCCTTCGGAATTTTTATGTGCTCTTATTGGAACTTTACAAACTATCACATCCACATCATAATTATGTGAGTACCGCGATTCGTGCGAGTGCGCGTCAATTCTATGTTTTAATCTCAGCCTCCAGGAAAAGCTCTTCTTTTTGATAAAGTGATCGGCAAAGAAAGTCATAAGGAGTTGTTACATGCACTTATTTAATACCCCAGCATCTTCAGTCCAATTTGAAAGATTTCTCTATAATTGGTCCTGTGTCCATAGGCTAATATGACAAGAAATCGACTCAGATTCAAACGTTCCAAGAAAATGATTCAGATATACTACACACTTAAATTACAAGAGCATACCAATTATAAATATTAGTATAAATAAGGGTGCGTCAAAGTGGTAATTAAAAACATTGCAAGTGTATAACTTTTTTTTTTTTTTTCAATGAAAATTAAAATAATGATAAAGTGTTAATAAGTAATATTTTCAGTGTTGGAAGTAAAATCAGCTACATTTTTAATAGTACATTATGCAACGAGCCTATAATGAAGGTAATTAAGAAGCGAGTATGGATATTTATGAAACGAGCGCAAGCGAGTTTCATAATTTTCATACGAGCTTCTTAATTACCATTATAGGCGAGTTTCATACGACTTTTTATGCTCGACCATATTTCTAACTTGATATTATTAATTTTATTGTATCTGACCTGGAGCAATGTCCCGTATGTTGTGAGATGTGCGCAGACGCGAAAGTATTGATTTTTTCCGAGGAACAGATGTCCACATTGACCTTGCTAGGCCATAAGAACCTACAGAGATAACATTGAAATTAAATTAGACATTGAAAAACGAGATGACAAATTGAATTTATTTGAATATTATTTACAATTAACGCTAATTATTATAGTAACAGAACATAACCTTCTGCGACAGTATTGGATTTCCAGCCTCCGTGACTTTTCGCTAATTCTCTTTGGATTGCATATCCGAGAATAATCGATACTTGCGGTTTTATAACGGTAGAAAGCTGACCTGTCATTGGCTGAACAGTTGTAACCTGAGTCGTCATTAGCTGAAAGACCTGACCTTTAATGAGTAGGTGTACTTTAATGAGGTCCATTAAAGGTCTGCTACCAGGTGTATAATTACTACATTTCGGCATGGTCGAGCATAAAGTAATTAATGTTTTTCACCTTTTGGTATAACAGTCAAACTTGTTTCTTTTCTACAGAGTGAATTGTAAGTAATGCCATTAATTCTGGTGGATGATTGCTTTAGTAAAGGGCAACAAAACGTTCAACACCATTTTGCTGTATTTTCCAGAAAAACGTGCATTTTGAAATACAATAAAACTTCGTTAATCCAACCCCGTTAAACCGGACTTCGCTTAATCCGGACAGGAAAAAAATTGAGTTTGGAAAAATTAAAGAACATTGTTTTAAGACTTACTTTTATACATTAGAACTATGGAATTACAAAAATTACAATATTACACCTCAAATATTGTATAGCCTACATTTCTTTACATTTTACTGTACTGAATAGTGTATTTAGGCCTATGTCCAGGTCCGGGTATTTATGGAGATCGCGAAAATCACGACATAATAGATATACAATATATTTTTACTAATCTTTGCGAATTAAGTGATTCTGATTAATAATATACGGATAAAACAATCGCGACAAATCGCGAAATGGAGTTCTAATAGCGAAATATGAACACATTCGCGAATTATTACTATTGCGTCATTTTATAGCGAATTTCATATTCTGTTTTTTTTTTCGGATTTTTTTTTTCACTTGAATTTGTCATACATCCAAGTAGGTTACATTACATGGTATTCCAGGTGTTCTGATTACATTAGTGATTACATTTCACTAATAAAATTTCAAAGTGTTAATTTGAGGGCTACAAGTTTTTTTTTTTTTTTTAATCAATGTGTGTTAAATACAGTCTCAATCCAACAAATATTGTCTATTGGCCATACCGCACTTTTACTGGAATCCAACAAACCTTTAATGTTAATTATTTGGAAAGTAATATTCATACTGAGTTAATACTCAAATTCCAAAATATTGTATTTTGTAAAAGAATGAGACATTTATTTCAGTACTTCGTCAATGCGGCAGAACGTTTGGTTGAATAATTAATAACAAAATCGCTCAATGCAGAAAAGACTTCGTTTCATAATTTACCAGAATGAAAATCCTATCTCAGCTAGTAGTTCTAACATTCTGTTCAGAAAGTAATGTTCATTTATGTGCTTGCGAGACATTAAATGGCTGGTTATAATTCATTGTTCTTCGCAGAAGAGAGACAGTTTAGTTATCTCAAAATATTGTGTGTTCTGGACTGAAGCCCTTTTGCATAGAGCGATTCATTAGATCATTTTTGTAAATGTAAATGAAATCAAAGTGAAACGTTATTGGTTTCTTCAGTATTGTAATGGTTGTGATTGGTCGAGATCTGCGTGGCAAGAAAACAAGCGAAAGTCGTTGTCCGAAATTTCTGTCTAGAGAACTGACGTCATCAGCGAACATTTAGTGTGCATTTGTTCCTTGTGGAAGTCAGATGGGTAGGGTCTAAGCAGTCCGCTGGGATAGAGAATATCTAGTTGTGCGTGACATGCATCTCAGGTAAGATGGATTTAAAATGAGGAATCATTAGGATTAACGTAATTGTTAATATTCTAGACGTTCTTATAATAAAATTAAGAACTAGATGTTAAAAATTACTACTAAATTATATAAAATCTTAGCTATTTGAAATATAGGTAATTTTTTTTAATTATTGGCTTAAATTGAATATACATGTGCAATTCCACATGAAAATGTATATGTTCTATATGAAAAAATGGTGAATGTAGAGTATCCAACGCCCACTGAACGAATATTTCACTTTTATTTCACTTCGCCGTAATACGTTTTTGCCATTACTGCCAATGTTCCGCTGTAATCGTATATCCAAGGTAGGCTATAACAAAAACCTAAACTAACCAAACCCAACCTGTCAAAGAAGCAACAAGTTATACTAGGCGATTGTCACATTTCTGCAATCACTGTTATTTTGGAATATTGATAGGTCTGCCGGTTTATTTTTATACGAATGCATGGAAATATAAATTTTCGATATATTTGTAATTTCATTTTTATTATTTTTTATACTCCTACATATGCTGGTATGCATATCGTTTTCATAATCTTTATATCTCATAATTTGGCCGATTCTAGTAATTAAAGTATTGTTTACAGAAAGCATAGAGGTAGGGCTCCATGATTTCTGTGTTGTGTCGGTCGAGATTGAAGTATATTTTATCACCTTGTTCTGCTTATGCAGACTTCTGGGGGAGACGCATACGAAGCGAGGCTGGACGGTTAGCAGTCCTTCTGAAACTGATATGTCTCCTTACAGACAGACAGATAGATAGATAGATAGATGGATGGATGGATGGATGGATGGATGGATGGATGGATGGATGGATGGATGGATGGATGGATGGATGGATGGATGGATGGATGGAATAGAGAGAAATCATTTTCCATTTGTTTAAAAGCACAAAATCTTCTATCTCTAAATTCTGAAAGTAATGTTCCCAGGATGTCGTAGTATTGATCTATTCTTGAATCAGAAACATTTGAAAGTGACTCCAGACAAGAAAAATGATGAAACTCATTTTCTTTCAACTGCACTTTCCAAACATTCATCATCATGGAAAAAGATTTCACCGCGTCATAAATGTCA